>LGRX02033451.1:0-117760 GCA_001247695.2 Cymbomonas tetramitiformis
GTATAGGATATCACGGTCCAGGTTTTTCGATCGCGCGAGAAAATCGCGATCCACGATTTCATCCTTTCACGAACTGTTTCCTGCGTTAGTGGGAAATATTTCAGAGCAGTTTTTTAACCTTCCGCTCCGCTTTTTAACACTGTGGCAGCGGCATGGATATACCATTAAAGTGCATATGCATGTTAGGCACCGCATATATAAGGCTAGGATGAACTCATATTGGCGAGAGGAACAATTTGATATGCGGGGTTTCGCATTCTGCCCAGTAGAATGGAAGATGCCTCATCTTCGCGGACCTTTTCAATTTTTCCAACTTCTTGGATCAGCGTGGATCCGTTAAAAGGACAACGGAATCTTGTTCAGCAGGTTCAAAATTGCCTAAAACCGTCGAGCTTGTTCGGGGGCGAGATGGGGATTTAAGCGCTAGAATGCGTTAATTCGCATTCACTACGCCCGCACCGGTGAGTTGCGGAATCGTGAGTGCATGTCCGAAACCGCATCAAAGTGTGCTTGTGATACGCTGATACCCCACGGGTATCACAAACACCTGAATAACTATGTAGGTTGTGTCTCCGTGCATAACAACACGAAACACGACAATTTTGCACTCACAAAGTAACGTCGCAAACGGTCACAAACTTCTAGCGAGCTCTACCCTATTGAAGATGCTCGCGGATTGAGCCTTTTTTGCCTTGAGTGCACCAACACAAAGTTGGATATGCTTCACTTACCCAAGTGAAGCATATATATGTGCTCAAGAGCTCAATTTGTGAGATATATAGCTACGGGTATATATCGGGTTACAGTCAGAATGCTTTCACTTTCGGTGTTTGCATAAGTGTGAATAAACATAAGATAGTCTCGGCTTTATGCCGGAAACCCTAAACCTGTGACACCCGTACTGTACGGAGTACTAGTACAGATAACAGGAAGTGACACACGGTGTGTCACATCCAGCACACCACCCTGGACTATTACGGAGGAAGAGTTAGGGTGGAACAGGGTTGTCGCAGTTAGAAAACACACCATCTCAAGCGGTGGAAACAATTCTAGAGGGGGCCTGTGCTCTTGGCCAGGGCGGTCCCAAATCTCTAGCTAGCCGTGCACACAGGGAGGCATCTTGGCCCTGAAGCTGATCTAGCAGGGCTACTAGCAGTCACAGAGCAACTCTAGCCACTTTGAAAGTGGCCCACAAAGCAGAGTCCACTGTAGAAGTTGCCGTTGTCAATCTCAAAGTCCAGATTGAAGATGTCAAAAGTGTTAAAGTTCAAAGAACCAGAGTCCAGATTGAAGTTGTCGTCGGGGTCAGCGGATCCAGAGTCCAGAAAGGCGGAGTCACGGAAGAAGTCCATTGCGTAATTCTGATAATTGAAGTACTGCCCGGACACCACCGCCCGTGGAGCAATCTCCGCGCCACAAAGTGTAGAGGCGGTAACGGTGTCGAGCAAAGCCATGCTCACACACATGAACAGAGCCGGCAGTGTTGCTGCCGTGAGGAGACTGCCAATTGACGGCGTCCGGACACCACCAACCCGTGGAGCGGGCGGCGGTGCGTCCACATGCAATTCCTCATCGCCAGACTCGGAGTCAGCGACGCTGGCCGAATCATGCGTGGAAGAAATGTACGGAGGCAGGGGCGTGAAGGATTGAATCGAAACCTGTGGCTCGGGCTCGAAGAAGCCCAATTTTACAGACATGCCGTCCATAAAGGATTGCTCGAAGGGGGGTTCGTCGTCGACGAACTGCTTCGGGAAGATTAGCGCGTTCTCGTCGTTGCCGATTGTCAATTGCGGCTCGGGCTCCGCGATGCTCTCGTCGATTACGGCGGGCGGGGCCGTGCCGAAATGAACCATGGGAAAATGCTGCGGAGCCGGCTCAGCACCACCGGCTACCTGCTTCAGCTCACGGAGAGCCGTGCGCGCCTCGTGCACGCGGGTAGCAAGGAGAGAGGGCGGAGAAGGCTTTAAGCCTGCGTACTGTGCCCGAAGGCCAATGTTGATGTCGTCCGCGAAGGTGAAGGGCTCTTCGTCGTGACGAACAACAGGCTGATCATGCTGTCCACAAAGTCGAGCGAAGGTGGCGTCGTCCTGAGCGTCGAAGGCGGTCTGGAACGCGGAGACGATTTCGTCGTTCTCGTCGGCAGCCACCAAGTCGCACTCCGCGCATGCCATGACTACATGTATGTCGCTTAGGGGTGGCATATGTCAGTGGATGACATGTGTGGTCGATGGTCTATGGTCTATGGTTTGTGTAAACATATATTTATGGTAATCTTATGTATGTCATATGTATATTTCATGCAAGTCTATGGTCTATGGTCTACGGTTTATATAAAGATATTTATTGTATTTTATATGTAAGATATATGTAAGATATATGTAAGATATATGTAAGATGTGAGTCTACAGTCTACGGTCTACGGTTTACATAAACATATTTCTTGTATATTTATGTATATCATATTGTCGATCTACTGATGTAAACACCACTAAGTCATTTTTATTTCTTTTCGTATCTTATGATGACCCAGTTATTCCACTATTTTTTTTTTTTAATATTTACCGAAGAAATTTGCTATCACTGTATTTCTATGAATTTCACAATGAAGCTTGCTTTCATACCTAGTATATCTGCGTCACCTACTAATTGTAAAGCAAACTGATTACCTGGTTTAGTTATATACGTAAATTGGTTTAATACGTCAAGCCTAGAATCACTTTCGTTAAATTCCGTTTGCGGCCGAGTAACAGAAACTATATATTTTCTACCTGTGATTTCTGGAGCTGTGATTGGTAAGTTTGATGTATCAAATGTTATGTTCAGAATCTTTCCGCCAGTAGCTATATCTGATGAAGTAAACGTCAAATTGAAGAAACAAATGAATTTTCCTGCAGGAATTTGCACGGTTCTATCACCTGGAGTTCCCCCAGTCAAAGCTGTAATGACTTGACAACCCTTGTAAGACAACTGTGTCGGCAATGTCAGTCTTTCTAACGCTACATTACGAGCTCCGGAAATATCACCCGACATGTTAATTCTGAAAAACCTATTTGTAGCTGCATTAGGTTTCCTTTGAAAATTTATAAAATATATAGTTTCAGCATCTGGTATGTTTACATCAGCGGTATTCAAACCAATAAATGAATTACCTGATACTTTTGTTCCAAATAAATCAATGTTAGTTTTGTCATTTGCAGTATTGTTTATCTCACCATTTACCCGTAAATTATTTTGAACTATTACATTTCCATTTGTTCTTTCAATGTCATTTGTCGTACCTGACACATTTGACCATTTGCTCGATCCACCGTCTGGGGGATTGCCATTAATCGTATCACATGTTAAATTCTTACAAACTAAACTTTGTCCAAAACTTGACATATATCATATGTACCTATTTAAATTTCACGCGGTATCGTTTAAAGTGTTTTATATGTGATATACCTAACAATCCTATAGCGTTAGGATAAACCAATACCGAGCCTTCTGCTACTTCACCGGTCGCTGGTAATATTAAAGGAACGTCGGAATATTGTGTTGTGGCAACCGAACCGCCTATACCGGTAGCACGTTGTGGTTGATTATGATAATCGGACGTACCGTCTGGTTTAATTATTCCTATAAGTCTGGCATCTGCTGTGCTCATTTGGGTGGACGTTGCCCCTGTATCATATATTAAAATGGCGTTTGCACCGGTCCCACCCTCTAATGATACGTTCACCCTAGATTGACGTTGATCTGTTTTTGCTTTTGTTTTTGGTAAGTTCTGTTTATTATATCTAACTACGTTTCCTTGGGCGTCAGCAATATTTCTTACCTTGCATCGAGTATTTGCAAGTCTTCCATTTATAATTCCTTTAATTCTCATACCGACCCCATCTTGAACGACGGTTTCACAACTTGGTAAATTAGGATCATTTCGCTTTACAGGCATTTACAATATATTTACAATTTAAATGACGGTTGTAAATAACATATAACTGCATTTGGCGATGCATGAGTTACGGTTTCCATACAGCACCCGATCACACCGGTCGTCGTTGTGACTGTCGCTGAATTTACAATACCATTTGCTTGAACTCCTAATAATTGCCCCTTGGTATACGAACCATCAATACAGTTAACAGAACAGAAACCGCTAATAAGTACAAAACAAGAATTACCTGCAAGACTATCTTGGATACATACACCGATAACAGCCACATTGGTATTAGTAGTTGTGTTTATCGCAGAGTATGGCTTTACACCGTTGATGTTCGTGCTGACATCGTCAAAAGAGACAACCGTTCCTGACGTTATCGTTGAAGATGTTGTGTTCACCATGGTATAGACTTGACCGGTGAACGTATTAGGTGATGTAGTTTTTCGATAAGCACTTGTAAGTTGTGTCAAAGGAATACCATCGGTCGTTATCGAAGATGTGTTTGGATTTGTGTAAGCCCAGTCAATACTGTTTGTAATTCTAATAGCAGTTGTGTCTAAATCTGAACTGAGTTGGATCGAACCACCGGTATTTCCGACAGCAAGGACCTGTGATAAACTTGGAACACCGCCGCCACTAGAAACAGGACCATATCGGACCTCATTGGATGCTGTGTCATAATGCAACATTTGTGACTCGCTTGAAGGATCGGGACTGGCCCTGATAGGCCTGATATAACAACTACTTGCGACACCGGCATTTAATTCTACCCCGCTCGCGTTCAAAACGATTGTGTTATCGGTGTTAACCGCACTCTGAGTAGAGTTTTGTCCTGCCAAAGCACCTATGTTTATGGAACTTTCACCGGCTGTATATTCACCTGCATATTTTCCAATGTTCACTGCTGCATCTTTGCAGTTAACCTGACCACAGTCGTCGCCAATAGACACGACATAGTCACCACAATTAGAATTACACGAACCAGAACCAATCGCAATCGTATCATTACTTGTTGTATTGTTAATGGACAATGCATTCCTACCTATAGCGATAGAACGGTCTCCAATGTGGTCGGCATTGGTAAACCGTTGAGTCTGTTCTCCGATCGATACCTTACCTAGACCGAGAGAGCCACTCTCAATTCTAAGATTATTTCCACTCAGTTTTTCTTGATTGACTACCATGGTACCCGTTCCGGTGTATGAAACATCGGCGACACTAGTCGTGCTTCCTTGAGTAGTCACAGATTGCAAATCTTGGTTCGCACCTGTGGGTAAGTTACTCAATAATGAGCCATCTCCAATATACTTACCTGCAGTCAATGTGATATCACCGCTGTTGAGCACGAGTGGACCGTCGTTGATTAACAGACCACTGCCGAATGGCTCTATATTGATTGTCGTTTGCATACATGTAATTTCATTAATACCGGTTTCCCCAATCTTAACTCGTGTTTGTTCAACAGGATCCAAGCTTTTAATCTCAAACGATGCATCGAGGTCATCGAGACCTGCTGAAAATCGTGATTTGGAAACCGGGTTGTTCAACACGAAGTCGTTGAATTTGATTGATGTGTGTACTTTTAGCGACCCATCTGTCAACAAGGACATTTGTTCTCTTTGATTCAATGGGTCTTGAGTATCTATGAATTTGATATCGTTCTGATAGCGTATATCTGACCCGATATGCATGGGCTCAAGCGGCGATTCAACGCTGCCTATAGTTTGACACACCACTGTATCGCACGTTAGTGTATCGGTTGGACCCGTACCATTTACAAATGGTTTACCGTTAATTTATGTTACAATTAAATTTGAACCGAAAGCTGACATTATATACTATACTTTTTATATTTTAATATGTATTCCGATAAGATGTTGAAATCACATACCAATTTCCTGGAATGTCAACAACGGTAGTTGAACCTGATTGAAACGTCCTTTCGCCTGATGCAATTAGAGTGACGCTTGTAATACTATTTCCATTGGTTGCATTATTTTCCAAAGTAATATCGCCGTTAATTGTGTCTGAAGATCCATTTATTCTGTCACCCTCAAACTTCTGAACAGTCACTGATTGCCCTGTTGCGGCTGTTCCGTTATAAATTGTAAACATTTTACCTTTGATAGCAGGTAGACATTCCGGCAACCGAACATTTGTAGCAGTATCACCTAATATAATTTGATTCTGTACATCATCCTTTGTTAATTGTATCAATGTTCCATTTCTTAGTGTTGTGCGAAACGTAGTATTGGCATAAGTTAAGGTTTTTGCATTCAATTCATTTCCGAAAGCTGACATTGTATATACTAATCTATGAAAAAAACAAAGGTACAGGTTGCAACAATCGACTATTCAATGGATGCTCCATCGGGAAATGGAACATTTCCATCTTTTGAGAAAGCTTTTCACCATGCCCTAAAGTATAACTTTTGTATCCCGCCAAAGGATGAACGTTGCTTATCCTGAATGGTGGATATGTGATGTCATTGATTGTTTTACACGGGAGTTGTTGCATCATAACCGGTCTAAAACCTGACATTTGAAACATCGTCGCGGTGTGAATCTGTTTGTCCACGTTCGGTCCTACATCTTTTATCATGTTGTACCCAACCAATCCTGGTTGTTGAGCCATGTTTGTATACTATTAACCGCTTTTTAAAATACCGTTTCGATCACACGGTTTTGACCGATACGAAGAACTGCGGTCGTTTCGCAAATAATCATGGTTTCGTTACTGTTTGTCAGATTTACCTTTTGTAAATCGTCATCTGGTTGTGCTACATGAGTTTGAAAATAGAAGGAACTGTTCAAACCCCGAGAATCCAATCCTGTCATACTGCGGACGCCCATTTCTGAGGGGAGATTCAAACGTACCATAGGAATGAACTGATTATTGAGCCAATCTTCATAACTGTTAATCTTACAACCCGATAGCGTACCGTAGTTGTCAGCTTTAGCGATACAGAGCAGATTGAACGCTGCAAGAGGATCGACTCGATAGTTAGGAACGAACAGGTTATTCAAGTTAAATTGTAGAGCACCTAAATGACCAGCTGAAAATCTAAAGTAAGACGGGAGGTAAGCTGTACCACAGGTGTTTTCCAATTTGATAAGTCCTAAAGGTTTATCCCGATAATCCCCTGGACGTTGAACAGCATATATGTTATCAATACACTGTGAACTCAAAGAGAATCGCGTACTTTTGTCCATCGTAGCGGCCCCTTCAAAAAACGAAAAGTAGTTCTTATACGGAATTTCCAAAAAACCGTCACGCAATTTTGATTCCACGGCGGCATCGTAGACACCTGAACTGAAAGTGATTGTTTCTACGGTAAAGTAAAGGTCGTCTAATAAAAAGTCCCCTTGTGAGATTAAAGTCTGTTGAGCTTTTTCCGTGAGATCGACTTCAGGTGGACTACCTTGGACAAACGCTCCTAACACCTCAGGCCCGTGGAGGTACAGCCTTATTTGGATCGGGCTAACTAAGCTGGTATCAATGTATGAAGGTTCTGCTTCTCCTAATATGCTGAGCCAGGTATTCAAGATGTATGGACGTGGTGTGGCATAGAAATTGTCAGCAACATTGATTTCTTGATTTTTGAGAACACGTTGATAAGTCATTTCTTTACTGAGTGTTGTTTTGATAGTGTCGAGAACGGTTGCTACCGTGCTGTAAGATTGAAAACCAGTGGTCAATTGCTGCCCTCCTGCGAACACCTCACACCTAGAGATGAGCTTTTCCAACCCGTTGGGAAGCGTAACAATTAAATCTTTATTTCCATTGTCCGTATATGGTATAGGAGTTTTGCACGAACCTTTGCAATGCATACTGAGACTTTTCATATTAACGATGGAATTGACAGGCAGATTCAAAGTTATAGTTGAATACCTCGATGCTTTAGTAAGATTAGTGGTTTCCAATCTGAAGTAATTGGTGGAATACGAGTTCATTTTCGATAAGCCGTAGGCCAATGACATGGGGAGGCTCATTTTTGTATATATATTATAAAGATTATAAAATATCTGAGAGACCAGCAGGTGCTAATTCTTCAACCTTAATGCTTAATGAATAGTTAATACTGCCGTCTGATGCTTGGGTCGGAGAGGCCAATGTGATCAGTCTTGCTTTAGAATCTGTAAGTGTGATTCTAAATGAAGTAAATTGAGACCCAGACACTTCAATAACAAAGTTGTCGTTTGGATCTATGTATCTTATGAAATCTGTCGTCGTGTCACTAGGCAATAGTATTTTCGCCCAGATATCAGAACTGATCATTTCGTTATTGTTTGTAAAAGTAGAAAGATTGGTTGATTCAATATTGTGTGTTGGTAACGATGTGACCCTAAGGTACAAGGCGTCGTTGGTTTGAATGTTGCAAGGGTATATCGATTCACATAAGCTGTACTCTACAACATAACTTGTTTGAAACAAGTCTAAGAGCTCAGACACTGTACTCATACCTGCCGTACTGCGGTTAACACGGCCACCGAGTACTTGGTCGGAATCGTTGTATTTGCCTGCTCTGGAAACCGAGGTATTTAAGGCGGTGTCTAAAGGAGACCCAAGTATAGCTTGAAAATCGCCGCTGACACTAAAAGCTACAAACTTTACATCGGGCTGTGGTGGTCTTAATTCTATACGAAATTTGTTCTCATAATTTAAGGCCCCGCCGTTGTCCTTGTCATAAGTGATAGTAACTGTGTCTATCGTGCCACCGATGGCAGTTTTTATTGCGGCGGCCAGTTTAGATGTGAATTGATCCAGCTCTGTATAATTTGCATAAGGTATTTTCACTTCCGTTAAAGTATTATTTGCCATATCACCCACATAGAAGATGCCATTGGTCTCGTTAATACTATACCATGTCTTTGCACAAGAGAAAGTATTCAAAGTTAATCTCAGTTTGGTTTGTGCTCGGTAACTTATCAGCTGAGTGGGTATGTTCATTTGCAAAACACGTGCGTCTCCATTGCTGTTGTCTTCGGAAGACAAGAATAGCGTTCTTGTGCTAATTACGCTCATCTATATTAATATAACAATTATCTTTTCCTGCAACAATGTGCACATTGTTGCCGATGGAATCAACAGTATCCCGATCTAAAGGAATTGGTTCTTCAATGTTTCCAGTACAAAGGTCATCGTAAAATTCTGGACGTTTGATATAATCATCTACAAGCAATTCTACATGAGCTTCTTTAATATCGGGGTATTGAAGTTTGGCCAATCGTATCAATTCTTCACGGTCCATTAATATAGATTATAGTATTATTATTTCTTCCCAACCGTCATCGTCATTATCAGATTCATCCATAACATCAAACTCGGGATCGTTATGCACAGCTCGAACAATTAATGCCGTACTAAGGGCATTATGAATATCGTCCATATCTAAACATTCATACTTTTTATCTTCAACCAAAATATTGTACAACTCATTACAAAATGCAACTTCGTTACAATAATCGACTATATTTTGAAGTGTTGCTCGTCCATATTGGAAAACCTCCATCATGTGATACTTGTAAGCGGAACACCATTTGTCAACCACAAATCTTCCTTCCAACTCAAAATTAAGCTCATGTTCTACTTTTTTGGTATACGTGTCTAATGCTTTTTTGAGGTTTTCTTCTTTCAATTCCAATAACACGTCTTCGAAGTGTTCTTTATGTTCTTGAAATTCCATTGTATGCACCATATTGTAGATCTTCTCTTTAATGTCCAAAGGCAAATGATAAAAAGTATAAACCATAGTGGCCTTTGTCTCGATTGTTCTACCCTATAAATAAATGGTCTTTATGTGGATTTTTGTAAAAGCTCTTTGGTAAAACTATAGACCATAAACCATAGACTACTATTCATACCGACGTTCAAAACTCGTCATTCTATCGGAATCTTTACCACTAATGGCATCGGCTAGGAATCTAGCTTCCGGCGGAGCCGTATCGTACGTCAATTGATAATCTGGGTCTATATCAATTCCAAAAATGCCATAAGGATTTAGATCTTCACTTACCGCGTTTGAAAAAGTTGACGGTTATGTGTTTCGTCTTGCCATACGAAGACCATGGTCAGCTGCAAAAGCACCTTGCACGACATCTAAACCAGTGCTCAATACATTCCCTATAGATTTCATAAGATTTAGTTTATTCACTTTATTGTTAGTTGGATATTGAAAGAACTGCGACAAGCTATGTTGATCAGGCACATACGATGATAACGTTGATTGTCTTTTCTCAGGAAAGTAATGAAATATATTTCTTTGTGAGTTTGCAGGTTTGTAAAGAGCACCGGCCGTTGTAGAATCTGTGACGGTTCTATGAATGTCATGGCGTCCACCACCAACTTGATGTGATAACGGCGATAAGAAAGGATTAAATGTAGTACTCTTTAATTTAAACTTATCGGCCACATGTATGGCCTTGGCACCTCCTAGAGAATATCCCATTGGTTCAATGTTGTGATTTGGATATTTCTGTCTTACTTTATCAAACACATCTTCAGCACGCAAGAATGACGGTCTATTTGATTCTTGGCCACGAAGTACTGACTTGATGTCAGTGACATCCTCGTTTCTATACATAGGATTGCTGGATGCCCCATGGTAAGCAACATGCACTCTGTTGGCATCAGGATTGACAAGAACGGCAGCATCATAATTTGATAGCTCCCGATCTAATGCAAAGTTATTGTTTGGAATCTCGTTGTTGACAAATCGTTGTGCATTGGATATAGTTTGGTCCTCAAACGAATTTGGATAGTACAAATCAGGTTGATATTCTCGTGACCCTAAATATCCAGATGTTTGAACATGTAAAGCTTTTTCTCGGAGTTCTGGTGTGAATTGTTGTTCAATTTCAGAAGGTTGTAAGTTGACGCTTTCACGAAATAGTGCATTCATCGTGGGTAATGATGATGATTGTACAAAGTAACCTTTGGATGTCTCGGAAAGTATGGGTTTATCTTCATTTTTGCTTGTGAAAAAGTTACCAATTGTTTTGAAAGATGCATCCATTGGTCTACAATAAACGTTCGATTGATAGCTTTGATTACAAGGAATATTCATTACTATTAAGTATCTTTTTCCTTTTGTTTGTATGGAGATGAAACGTCTTCTCCAGTAACAAAATTAACTACTTTTCGAAAGGGACTTTGTGTTGATTGGGCTCGGGTCCTGACACCTTCTGAAGCGAGACCCCCAAAAACTTTTGGATCTTGCATTTCGTGTAATTGCAACGATTCCTGGACTGCGAGTTTCATATTTCTATCCTTTCCAGTAACCTTTGACGGTCCAGCTTCAGGAGTCTCTGGTAATAGTTGTTTGGATGCTTCTGCGACCATGGCGTTTCGGTCTTCAGCGTCTTTGGCAATACGCAGCAACGCTTGATTATTGATTTCGTCTTGTGTCATTGTCAGCATTGGATTCATTGTCATCATAGAATTGGGTATGGTTGTATCAATATCACTGCTATAGTCCTGAATGTCTCTCACTAATGGCTCCGTTCTTATGATTGAATCTCTCAAACTATTGTAGAATACCGCACTGTTTTGACTCGGCATCGTTATCACGTAGTTGTTTTTAGCGAGTTTACCATATCCTCGGAACAGAGTGTCGGAACTTGAGCCATTGGCAACTCCCATCATTTTCATACAATTACGTCGTCCGACCTCATCGGTCAATATTGTTCTCATTATATATTAACGGTTTCTTTTTTTCAACAGTTTAATTTCAGGGTCAGGTATATCAACGAACTCATCCTCTTCCGATTTGTCATAGAATATCAACTGATACTTACGTTTACTTTTCCTTGATCGATTGAGCTTAAGATATCCTTTCAAAGTCTTTTGATAATTTGACGATTTCTTATCGCTAATGAACACATTAACTTCATAATCATCATAGTTCCTGGGTGTCTTGGAAGCGGTATTGCCTTCTATACCCTCTTTCTTCAACGCACGCTCAGATTTTGCGGCCTGCTTGTTTTCACTGTCAGTCTTGGTCCCACGAGTTTCTTTGGATGGTTTGGAAACAGGTCCTTGAACCTCTTTCAGTTCTCTTGGTTTGTATTGTCGGCTTAAGGTATCACCGTCACCGTCCTCTATCACGAAAGACAAACCCTTTCTACTTCTAATTTTGTACACCTGCGTAGACCATGTTTGACTCTCTTTATCAAATGTCTTCTTAGTCACACGTAATCTCACTCGATCGCCTGGCTTAATGTCCAATTTCTGCAAGAGTTTGGCAGTCTTATTTCTCTTCAATAATACATTTCGAAGGATGGTAGCTTCGGTCATATCATTAGGTGGAGTCTCGTTAATATTCCCTTGATTTACCGTTTCATTGTAATTTTCGACTATAGAATCTAAATAGTCAACCCAATTAGATTTACCGGTTCTAGCTTCGTTGAATTTAAATCTCCGTTTCAATGTTTTGTTAAACCGCTCGATTTTCCCTTGACGAGAGTGGTCCTCAGCTTGAGATGTGTAATGTTTGATACCTTTCTCTTTCAACAATGCCTGGACTTTTTTGTTTGTAAACTCAGAGCCAAGATCGGTTGTAAGAGTATCCATTTTGGTTTCGCTTATTAATCGTCTCATGGCAGACACAATGCCCTCCACATCTTCCTGTCTTTTATTGTTTTTATCTCTGACAGTCTTGGATTTCAAAGCAATCGCGTAGGCCTTATTACTATTGATATTGATTCCTGTCAGAATTACGGCGTAACCTTTGTTTACCGACTTATCTCGAGGTATGAACGCGAGGTCGGCTTGGATAGAAACCTTGTCAGCGGGTCCATAGATCGGAAAGTAATCTTTACGATTTATCCTTTTAGGCTGTGATAAAACTTGTGATGTCTCAGTCTTGAAAATAGCAGCCTTGACCTGAGATTCTGTGACCTTGTAACCTTGTGCCTTAAGCTTCTTGGTAAATGCATTGGCACTACTTAAACCAAAAGACGGGTCAAGATACAGTTCTTGCAATCTACTTTCAGAAATGGGTTTTGAAGTACTGCTCATCTATACAATTGTCGTATCTTTTATCCTAAAGGTACAATAACATAATCATCGATTTGTTCTCCTTTATCATAAGGCGTGTAGCTAAATGTTTTGGACTGAATTCTAGTTTCTAAGCCTAGTGACTTGCTTTGATGCCTTATGACCCTTTCTTTGATGGACACTGGCCGTGTGTTTGTTCCGATCACCATATCTCTCATTACATCATGATTGATATTTTGCCGCCTTTCAGGGTTGATAGGAAAGCCACTCAATGTACTAGATGTGTATCCATCTTCGAATTTTATACTATACGACTTGTCATTGGTCGCTACAAATTCTATACATTTTCCATGCTTTACTTCCAGTTTTTTCAATTCACATTTACACATTCCAAACCATGGTCCCATGATCTTGTCGCCATGATATACATAATAGTTTTCGGGCGTTTCTTTGTAAGTAACGGAGTCAGTATCCATATATAACACATTTTCAAAGCCCACCGCCTTTAACAAAGAGTACAACTTTAGTCGCCCATATCCCGTAATGAATGCAGCAAGTGCTTCATTTGTCGAAAATCTTGTATCGTTGTATACATTTGAATTCTCCGTAAAGTTCATTAATACCATTTCCTCTCCTTCATTTCCTACAAACTCGTACTTGCAATCATACCGTTTGTTACTAATCGTGTTGTAAAATTCTCCGGGTTTATCAATAACCTTCGTCCTTGGTTTGTTTTGTCGTTCACCGAGTTTCCCCCCTAAAGCGACAAGCATCATCTTGCTGACTTTATACATGCCTGGATTGTCTTTGATGTTGGACTTATCGAGAGTCACTTGTTCGTGTTCTTGAAATTGTTGAACTCGATGCTCTAATTCTTCATCGGTTGGTTCTTTGAGTTCCCCGCTTTCGTCATATACATCAATGCCACTTGATTCTGCCTTCAATTTCATGAATGTGTCAATGTAACCCTTAAAGATATTGCGAGACGTGTTTTCCCAATGTGCTACTTCGTAGATCTCTTCTATAACGTATCCCATATTGATGGCTTCGTTGACTTCCGGAGTAATCCATGTGCCGATCATCGGGTACTTTGGAAATACCAACTTATCAATTTTTGGGTCTCTATACGGCAGCACACCAATGAGTATGTCCTTGGGTGGTCGTATCTTGCATTTAATAATGCCAAAGAAGTCGTTGATATCGGTGCTTGTAAACTTTCTGATAATCTTTGGATGACCCTCGGGAAACAATTTATATTTCATAACATAAGGGTACTCTGAATTGACATCTATCTTTCTTATGTGCACATCGGTAGACGGTGAAAAGTATGTTCGTACGATCTGAACCCGACCCCCGTGGTAAGCATCTCGATATACAAGTGGTGAAAGATGCTTTTGCCGTTCTAGAAATATGTTTCCTCTGTCCGTCTGTTTGAGTTTCGCCACTTGCTTATCCCAATCACTTTCCCATATGAAGGTAATATTGTACCCGGCACTTTGTAAGTGTCTAATCTCATTTATAGTTTTTTTATTCACTCTTTCAAATGTCAAGCCCGAGTGTCGACCACTTTCATATTGAATGTCGCCTTTGTGAAACACATTCAAATTTCCATGAAACCAATCTCCCAAAAACATAAACACATCTTTGTCTGTTTCGAACCGTCGACCATCGACTGATATACCTAAGTCCTTCAATTTGTAATTTCGATTACCATCCAGGTCACGGTACATTAGAATTCCCTCTTCATTTTCCAAGTAATCGAGCCATTGATTCTCTTTCATTGATGTGTTTTTGGTTTTTGGAGCACACGAGCTGAGGATGGCTACCGTTCTTTCGGGCATATATTTGTTTCTCCACATATTGATAGCCATCTGGGGTTCCGTAAGATAGCTAAATGGATCGAAGTCATTAGAACTAATGTCTAAAAAGATCTCTCTGAATTTTGTCACTGCTTGTCTTAGAATTGCCACATTGGAAGTTCCGTGTTCGACCTTAAAACCATATGTCGATGGCAATTTGTATACCGGTTCTGTCATGAATAAGTTGGAATCAATAAATCGTATACTCTTTATGTTCATGCACATTATATCAGCCCCTGTGTATAATACACTACCCGGTGCTCTTTTGAGCACATTAATGAAATGTTCAAACAAAATTCTGAAGTGCTCTTGTGCACCTCTATGAGCTATGAACGTGCATTTCTTGTGTTCACATGCCCAATCTGCAAAGTCTTTGATATTCTTGTGATATGTTGGTGTGCTATCATTCAAGTATTGGCTTTCGACACGAGTAACAACTAATTTGTTGCTCTCATCTGCGGTGAGTTCAAAATCAAAGCAAATGATAGTCTCCGGTGATAGAATTGGTCTTGGTTCGACCTTTGTCATGTAGCACTTGTGTTCATAAAGATCGCACACTTGATTGCAATTTAAACAAGCACGGTAGCCACAACGATGTTCTTCGCGAGGATCGAACAATGTGTCACATGTCGTGCATTTGTGTATCCTTGAACATGTCACCAACTTTTTATGCAGGTTATAACAATTTTCATTCATAAACTTTCGATTGCAATCGGTGCAATAATGCCAACATTTATTCCCTTTGCGGTCACGTTCTGCTTTGTCGGCAAATATGCAGGTTTTCGACTTGCATTGTGTGCAATGTGGCTGATATTTATAACAATGGAAAGCCTCGATGTTTGTGATGGGGTCATAATGATGGTCATACAAAACAAGATGAAACGAGTCATGATAGCTAGTATACTCGTTTGTTTCGGTGAAGTAAGGTGGATAGTATTGCGGGTTATGACCACCCAATGCTTCGCTCATTCCCCAAACATATATATTTCGTTTATAGTGTTTTTCTAACACATGGATTTCGGTAATCAAGATACCTTCATCCTTCAATTTGTTCGGAAACAAAGTATTCCTTAATTGGTTGGTATGTTTTGTAAGACTTCCTTTATCGTGCTTAGCATCTTGCTTTAATTGTTTCCATCTCGACTCAAGTTGTTTGTTACTTATTGTTTTGTTATTGACCATCTCCTTTAATTTGCGATGTCTATCTAACAGCTCAAGAGACATTATGCCACAATTAGTTTTCGACTTTACCTCCACTGAACATTGTTTGTTGTTCCGCAATTCTTCAATGTTTTTTGGAGCTGGGTTACAATTGGAGCCTTTGCCTTCCGGAGCTCTTGCGACATAATGATCGACTTCTACATCTTTTACATAATCAGCCGCCTTTTTAGTAGAACTTTCACCCTTAGGACTTTGCAACATTTCATTAAACTCTTTCAGCACTTGTAAACGGTTTGACCCCTTAACCCATTTGCTGGTCGTGTCATCCTCGAAAACAGCCCTCATTGCGATTTGCTCTAACGCTCCAAACTTTGCATCATGTGTTGGCAACCAAAAATTCAGACTATTGCCTTTATCTTCTCCTTTTCCAAGGCCTGCACCTTTCGACAAAAAAACATCAAATGGAACTCTCAGTTTCTCTACATCGGTGTTGTGAATTTTAATATGTTTCTTCGAACCATCCACCTTATACTTGTCGATTAGAGCTTGTCGTTGTGTTTCTTTGCCGGGCAATTTCCCCTCCTTTATCCATTGTTTTCTTGTTACTTTTTCGACTTTCACCTTGGACTTCCGATAGGCCTTCTTGTATTCATTGATAGCTTTCAATCGGTCTTCAGGATTCAGATTTCTTTTCTCTAAGGCATCCCAATCAGTTGTCGAAAGTTTATGTCTAAGCTCCGATTTGGATTTGGATTTTGGTGGCATACTTATATTAGCGTTAGATTTTATTTTTGCACTTGCGTCGACCGAACTTTCCATTCATATATCTAACTAAAAATGGCTTTAAGTGGATTTTTGCATATACTTCTGGTGTGCCAACACATATGCATCGATGTTGTCAGGAAACTTCACACACATATCATGAACCAAGTTAAGAACGTCGATTGGTTTGATTTCGTATTTCTCTAAGGTGTTGTGTGTGACATTTTTACCTTGAAGGATCTTACGAAGTACTTGCTTTCGTTGAATGTGATGCCGATTTTTTTCGTAATGGATTTTGTAATCCCGTCGGTTTGATTCATCGGGCTTCTTGTAATATACGTTCCCGTTAATAGACTCAACCTTAAGCAACATTTCAAATGTGTCTATAATATATAACGAAGTAATTCTTTAAATTAAACGTTACTACCGCGTGTGCATTTAGGTCGGAGGTCTATGGTCTATGGTTTGTAGGAAAAGTATTACTTACATTTTGATTTGTGTCATTCTTTAGAGCAATAATATACATTTTCACATCTTGCACATTTTTTAGCTTCCGATACAATTTATATTTTTGTGACATCATCGCGACTTTTCTTTTGTTTTTTCATTTTGATACGTTTTTCAATATTATCAATAGCTTTACGATAAGTACCAACACCGGTGAATTCTTCCGTAGGTCGTTGAAATACTGAGTCACCGCTGATTGTACCAATACTGCTTTTGTCTAACGGTGCTACCATGATAGGTGCTATCCTACGAGGTTTAGGTGGGAGAGCGGGGTCTTTGATGGGCTGTTGATAAACTGGTTGGCCGCTTAGAGTTCCATGGTCTAAGGCGGTTCTACTTTTGTTTGATGTCTTCTTAACAACCGGACGACCTCGTAAGCTTTTAAGCTTTTCACCTTGTGTCATCTTACCGGGTCTCTTTTTTATTCCGTGTTCGGCTCTATACTCTTGTGCACATTGCTTTAGTTTTGTGATCCAAGCCTCCTTGGTCATTGTTACTTTGTCATAAAGTGAGATTTTATTTTACTATATCGATTTCTATTTATGACAACTTAAGTCAGATCAAGAAATTTATTTCCTTAGGGTATCTTATAATTACTTAATGGCTGTTAAGGGACAGAAGATCGAAGACCCCGTTGTTCTTGAAAGATTAACAAAAATGAGAGAGAAAGCTATCGAAGTGAGACGCAAAAAGGCTCAAGAGAAACAAGATATTAAGATGGCTGAGCAGCTTAAGGAGAAAGAGAAAGTGACCGAAGCCCAAGAAAAGATCAAACAAGCTACCTCAAAGCGTACACCAACTGAACCTGAAGATCACGAGCCTGAAGTTAACGAGGAACCCGAGAAAGTGTACGTGAAGAAGCCAAAAGCAACACCTAAGAAGAAACCCAAAAAGCAAGTTGTCATTGTTGAATCTGATAGTTCATCTAGTGAAGATGAAGAGCCCGAAGTGATCGTACGTAAGTCTACGAGACGTAAGCAAAGCAAATCTGAATCACCACCGAAACATAAGGCTGCCGATGATGACCGGACATATGATAAAGCTTACAACAGTCTATTTCTCAACTTATGATATAGATGAATCTACAAAGAATTAACGATGCATCGTACAATGTAAAAGTTCCCAAAAAGAGTGCCTTTACAATTCAGACTCCAGACGATTTCATTCAAATGCATGCCGTTGTTCTTGCGAACGCGAAGAGAGGAGGCTCAAAAACGACAAATTTGACACATCTAATGAGAATGATGCAACACCACAACGCCTTAGAGAAGATTATATTAGTTAGCCCTACTTACGAAAACAACAAACACTATTTCGAAGATCTGCCATTAGATGAAAGTGATGTTATCGAACCTGATATGGACGCCGTCCCAAAGATCGAAAGCATATTAGACGAAGAAGCATTAGAGTACGAAGAATATCACGAGAAATTAAAAAGGTATAAACGTCTTATGAAGATGTTGAACAATAGCCAGCTTAGTGTGTTTGAGATACCCACAGATTTATTATTGGAATTTGGAGATGAAAATGGCAACCTCTCCCCACCTCAATACAAATATAAGGTTACCAATCGACCGCCGGTAGTGGCTATATTCTTTGATGATTGCTTAGATTCCCCAGTCTTCAAACCAAACTCAGGGCTCGGTAGATTTGTCATTTCACATCGACACAAAGGCCGTACAAAAAGCATGGGATCGATAGGCTGCACTTTATTATTCAGTACTCAAGCATACACCTCTAACGGCCATGGATTGCAACGTTCAATAAGGTCAAATCTTACACATATCTTATTGATGAAAACTAAGAATCAAAAGGAATTAGAACAAATCGCAACAGAGGTCGCAGGAGAAGTGCCACCGGACGTGTTTTATTCCGCTTATGAGAAGGCATTGCAACAGCCTTTCGACTTTCTCTTTATCGATTTAGCTAAGAAGCCTTCCCATCCTAGCATGTTCAGGAGAAATTTCAATGAATGGATCATACCCTATACACAAAAGGGTACAAGCAATATATAATACATATTTTACATGAACCGTAGACCGTCGACTGAAGACTTGCTTGGGTTGTGGTCTATGGTCTATGGTTTGTTTTAAAAGTATTTACACATAATGTGGTGTATCATATATTGGATCTACCACAGGCTTTCGATGATCATACGACTTAAACCATATCACACAGTACCTATTACCTCGAAAGTCATCTAGTATCACTTCATGAGGTAACCTACCATCCATCTTCAAGATTTTATTGTGATAGTCGTAATCTCCAATGACATCGTCATTTTTGTCGTAACATCTCAAGGCAGCTCCGGTGTAATCTCCAAGAGCCAATGCATATTGAAAGCTCACATCATCTTTGTCTACATGCTTTCTCACATAGTGGTCTCCGGTTGTCATCTTAGAATAGTTCACAACATACTCTCCCTCGGCAAAATCTTTGTCAACCATGCTTATTAATTCATTTGACAATCTCCATAAGTGTTGTTTCCATTTTGGGAGTTTTCGGTCCTCAACCGGTGTCACACATACACCTTTCCCTTTCTTGGATGAGATATTGTGAGGTGTGTGAAAGCCACCACTGCCCAATGCTCCCGTCGTGTGCCCAAGTAAAAATGCCCATTCTAGATTGAATCTAAGTTTTTTGGTCTTATCTCTATATTGCTTATCCATATTGACATTATCGAGAATCTCTTCAATATTTTTCATGAGATCTCTTGCCTTTTCATCCTCGCTTACCAATGTCGAGGTCACTTGCTCTTCAACGATTATATGCTCTTTATCACATCGGACAGCGGTTGGTATCTTTTCATGGCATTGCCAATATTTTCTAGGATCCTCGTCAAAGTGGAAATAGGTCCGATGACAAGACCTGAAGTACCGATCTTTGGTAATGGTCCAAGTCTCCCAAGTAGACTTGTTCTCCGACCAATATAAGTGTTTGCGATCACGATGAGCACTAAGATAAGTGTTGTCTTTTACGTTATGTATATATACATATCTCATCGGCTTCCGTCCAATTTCGACATCGGTCACCACTTTTACTTTGATGTCTTCGTCGCTTTTCCAAAGAAGATAGTTAGGCATAATTGCAATAGCAAGTATTCAAGTTAGTATGTTGTTTGTTCTACCTTAAGTATTATTGGTCTTTAAGTGGATTATTTCGGTATATGGTCTATGGTCTACAGTTTCTATAAAGATATTATATACAAATGAGAGTATTAGAATTATTCTGCGGTACATCTTCAGTTGGTAAAGCATTGAGACATATATATACCGATATTGATATAATCTCTCTTGACATTCATCATAAATATAATCCTACACATGCTGTAGACATACTTCAATGGAGTTATAGGATGTATCCCGAAAGACACTTTGACATTATTTGGGGATCACCTCCCTGCGTAGAATATTCTAAAGCAAAACGCAAAGGAGTAAGAAATCTTGAATTGGCTGATAACATAGTAAAGAGAACATTAGAGATCATAGAATATTATAAACCCACTTATTGGTATATAGAGAATCCTTCAGACGGAGGATTGCTTAAACATCGAGAGATAATGAAAGATATCAATGAATATATGTACACATGTTCTTATTGCATGTATGGAAAGGAGTATAGAAAACAGACTAATATATGGACTAATAAACCTAATGTATACTTAAAGAACTGTAGTAGGGAGACTCCTTGTATACATAAGCAAATACATGGAAGACATATGAAGACTGCTCAAAGAACTCAATCCTCATGTGCCTCTCATAGCACGGGACAATCTTTAGAGGATGCATACAGTATCCCATTTGAATTATTGAAAATATTATTAACATACGATGACCCATGACAAACACACATGAATTACAATTGTTTACACAAACCGTAGACCATAGACTGTAGACTAATATGATTGTTGATGATCATATGCATTAATTGTTTGAATTATAATTGTTTACACAAACCGTATACCATAGACCGTAGACTTAGAGGATCATATTACTATATTCCTCATGGCTCTTTGGTTTCAATCCTACACGACAAGCAACACCACATTTGTCTATCTTCTTTTGCCAATTATCAAATCCCATCTTTGTAAGTTCTCTTCCTAATTTTGTTTGTGACATATTTCCAAAGCCCTCCATTCTCTTCAATGTATTATATATCCTACTAAATTTGACATAGTCCTCATTCTCGACTCTTTGAGATGCCTCTCGGACATTGTCGACTGCCTCGAACTCTTCAAACAATAATTTCTCTATGCTCGAACCTCCCAACCATGTGTCCCTGATCTCCATCATGTCTTTAGGCTCTATAAGGCCATGTCGTGCATATTCTTTGTAAGCTTCAAACAATATTTTGAGAAATGCATGCTGCCACTCGATGGTATCGATCTTGTCTTTGATTTCATCGTCCCTCAACAATCGTGTCTTGCCGTTCACCTTTTCTTTCTCTACAAATTGCACGTTCCATTGAGAGATCCTCACTCGATTCTTTACCGCGTCGTCCGTCGGCTCGATGACCGGTATATCATTACACATCAAGAAACACGATGTCAATAAGTAAAACGACATTTCATTTTGATAATTCTTTCGACCAACGACCTTATCACCACCCGATGCCGCAATCTTTATCATATTCCCATCTAAAGGGCTTTGCATCTTCATTTCGTTTGATAACACAATTCTCTTTCCGATGAAGTCCACAAGCCAAGATTGTTTTTTTGCTGGCTCGCCTCCTTTGCTATACACCAAGTTTTCACCACACATGTGTCCTATATAATCCCCAAACGTGTTTTCTAGGAAATTGCATAACACACCCTTTCCGGCATTGGATTCTCCGACATGGATAAAGAACTTCTTTTCTTTCAAGAGATGTCCTCCCAATGCCATGGCTAAGGATTGGATTATGTAATTCCGATGATCTACATTTGGATGTGGGTTTTCAAATATATTTGAATAAACCTCTTGTTCCACTTTTGGGTCCACTTTGCTCAAGTCCGGAAAATCGTAATCTAGCTTATGAAATGACACAATGCTTGGATCAAAATCTTGTAGTGTACCGGTGGTCATGTTATATATGCCGTTGTTAAAATGTATCATACCCACTCCACTTTTGAAAGTCCTTTTGTACCAATTGTCTTGTCTTACAAATCTGGGTAACATCATTGCAAGTCGGTTGAAGGGACCTAAATCTTCACCCCAAGCGGTTGTCATTCTTGGACCGCCTTTCAACTCCTCCTCAATTCCATCACACAATTTAAACAATCTTGAATGATACTTGTCATCCTTGTACCATACACCTTCATCGTAGATATAAAAGGTGTCCTCACAAAACTTCAATTTGTCTTTGTGATATCTCAAAAAGACATGAGCGGCATCTTTATCGGTCATCGGAATTATTGTTGTCGGCATGGCGGTGTCCCTATTTGACCATGCCTTTTCCAATTTCGCCTCAAGATCACTACACTCCTCAAAAGGTTTAACAATGAGTTTGATTCTTGAGTATTCAACACCGAAGTGTTCAACAATTGCTTTCTCACACGAGTAAATAATATCGTCAATATTCTCCTCAGATTTTCTAAGCAACAATCCATCAAATATTAATGATCCTATATCATGCCCCTCGTCCTCCAAGTGTTTCTTGATGACCATTAATATTTCACATTCCTTCGAGAACACAAGTCTAGACAACTCACTACCCGAAGAGACTTTGAGGTGAGGCAATATCGTGTTCTTAAGTTCATGGGAAAGCTTTCCTCCAAAGGTATTCTTTATATCGTTTATGGGAACATTATTTTTTTCATGCCAAGTTTTTTGTACTTGACCAAAAAGCTTAGCGGTAAATAGATTCTTAATCAAATCTTTGTCACAATTGTAGGCTTTCATAAGGTTTTCTATAATCGACTCTCGATCGTTCAAATATTCATCCAAATTTGGTGTTGAAGCATCACCACACAATACTTTGACGATGGTGTATGCACAATTCTTAATATCGATATCATGATAAATGTCTTTGGCAAGATATGCTCTTATTTCTCGAGGCATACCTTGGTAGGTTGAGATGTCGGTTTGAGCATAATACCGACCACATCGAGATGGTTTATATTTGACCTCTACTTTTCCATCGTTGGAATTTTCAAGCTTCAATAGTAAATGTTTCATTTGTTTTTTGGAATTTGTCGTAATCGATTCATCCCTAGAGATAGAGAAAGTAAAATCTGAAATGTTTCCTTCGTATATGAGCTTCTCAACCTTCTCTTGATCGTAGAATTCAATGTTAGTGATATTTGTTGACTTAGGCATGTTTGTATTATACTCGTTAGATATCGAGTCTTTAAGTGGATTATTTGCGTTATCACTCTTGAAACACTTCATAGTGTACGTTAGATATTATTCAATGAACCCATGACGCAAAGTGGGTCTAAAAAATATTTTCTGAGTCTGAAAAGCCAAAAACGCACTGTTACAGGGCCTGATTTCAGATCGCAGACCCCCCTGGACAGTGGGTCGTGGGTCGTGGGTCGACGGTTTCAGATTAAAGTATTTTGTAATCGTTCGATTAAATAATATCGAAGGTCTGTGCGAAATCTGTGTATAATTTCAAATGCTCCTTGGACGCAGGAACGCTTTCGAAGTTATTACGTCATAGAGTTCCAGTGAAATTTGCGTATAAACATAAAAGTCCGACTTGAAACACTCGTTTGCCATGCTGGAACAGTATATAAGTGACTATAATTACTTTCTCCACGGTGGAGCACTCGTTTGCCATGCTGGAACACTAAATAAACGAGTCTGAAATTTATTTCCATGCTGGAACAGTATATAAGTGACTATAATTACTTTCTCCACGGTGGAGCACTCGTTTGCCATGCTGGAACACTAAATAAACGAGTCTGAAATTTATTTCCATGCTGGAACAGTATATAAGTGACTATAATTACTTTCTCCACGGTGGAGCACTCGTTTGCCATGCTGGAACACTACCATTGGGTCGAAAAGAATTATACGATCAAAACCGCCGAAAATATCCCGATAATATGTAATGACACGGAACGGACGATCGTCAACCTGGAACATTCAATTGTCGACCTGGAACATTCAATTGTCGACCTGGAACATTCCATTGTTTATCTGGAACACTGTCATTGGATAATTTGAAATGCCAATCTAAGTGAGAACTTACATCCATGCTCTGCTAAAACACTGCCGGCGTTTTCAAGGTGCGAGCCAACTTTTCGACCCTGCCTGTTGACTGTCCAGCTGTTTGATATCTATTCTATTTACCTACTTCTATCATGACTTCTTTGGCTATTGATGATGATACCTATGAGGAGAGACAAGAAGAGGCTGAAAAGCATCCTGCCTTAGTCGCAAAGGAAAAAGCTATTCTCTTGACTGAGTTGAAACGCCCGAATCTTGATTCTATTCAGCAGCGAGTTCAAAATTTTACGACTTGGCACAGGTCTGAACTGATATCTACTGCTGAGCACGCTGTGATTCTCGTGACCTCCTTCCAAGGACGAGAACACAAGCTATTGATTGAGGAGCCAAGCCTCCCTAATATCGTCCAGTTACTATTTGACATACCTGATGCGACTATGAGAAGTGACTATGTCGACTTTTTCTATGACGCTCGTTCCGCATCTATCGTAGGAAAAGAAGTGTTAGACGCGAAAAAAGAAGCTGAGAAAACTGAAGCGGTCGCTTTGAAAAATGCGGACGTAGCTAAGCTCCTTGCTGCCTTGCAAGCACAAGGGGTTGACGTCTCTACTCTGAAAACTAGCAACGAATTAACTCTCCCTACTGCTCCTCCTATGGCTCAAGTTGTTCCTGGAGTCCCTGCTACTGCACCTCCTAACTTAATCGACATAGTAGGTCCTAATCCGCCCACTAGTGAGCCAGCCGCCTTACAGAACGTGGGGGAGAAACGTTCGCAGCCTGAGGCGAGAAGTTCTCTCGCTGAGACTCTTGGAAGTTTGTTGGGCTCGTCGAAAGCACCTCGCAAGTTTTAAGGTAAGTCCCTTCCGCATTTTCAGTTCTTAGCTTCGCATCACGCTTCGCATGTCGCACTTCAGTTACTCCGCATGTCCCTTCGCACTTCAATGTTTCGCATCACGCTTCGCATTTTCAGTTCTTAGCTTCTCTTGACTTATCACGTTCCGCATGTCGCACTTCAATATTCACTTCAATGTTTCGCATCGTGTGCTGTGGCGTGCAGATATGAGCGACGAAGGCGAATCTCGGACGTGGCGTGACCTAGAGGGCCACTTGTGGTGGCACGTCGACGACTTGAATAAGAAAGTTAAGCAGTCCAAGGCTCAGAACCGCACTGAAATTAAGAAGTTTGTTTTGGACCAGCTTGAGCCTATTAAGGCTATGTTTGATTCGCACTTGGAAAGTGCACACGTTGATCCGCCACCAGCAGCGGATGGGCCAGCTCGTTCTGGGTCCAACGACCCGCAGTTTGTTTCAATGCGTAAGTTTCAAGCTATGGAGGCACAGCTTGCTTTCCTTCAAGCAGATGTAGCCAAGCAGGCAAAGGAATTAGAACAGGCACACGAGGAGTGGAACGTCTTCGCATCCGAGCCCCACAAGCCGGCAGCCCCTTCATCCGTCACTTGCAAGCAAGTTGTCATTGAGAGTAGTGAGATAGATAGGCTTAAAACTGAGGCGGTGCTTATCCAGGGTCAGACTTTGACGCAAGAAGATGCTCAGCACTTGACTTATTTCCGTGAGCTCCTAAAGGACGGAATTGTGCAGCTCGAGGCACGCAGCCTGCTTCTCTCGTCCCCTCCAGCCAAGAAACGAAAAACCCAGCCGTAATTTGAGTCTGGTAGTTAACATCTGAGTGTAGCCGTGAACATCCGAACATCCGAGAGCCCAAGTGGCTGATATGCTATTATTTTGGTACTTTTTCACTTTTATAATATGTGCTTTTAGTCTGTTCAGTGAAAAAAACTTCTTAACTCACTTGCTTGCCTTGCAACATCCGAGCATCCGAACACCCGAAGTGCACTTGTGCACCCGAGCATCCGAACATCCGAAGTCACACACGCACCCGAGCATACCTGCAAAGTGATATTATATCATAAAGCACTTCACATATTATTGCATAGATCATTGCATAACAACTTGCTAGCTTTCAGTTATTTCTTTTGCTATCTGATAATACTTATGATCTTTTTCAATCCCTATATATCTGCGTGAATTATCTAAACAGACTTGAGCTGAACTCCCAGTACCCATAAAAGGGTCTAATACTGTATCATTTTCATTTGAATAAGTTCTTATTATGTATTGCATGATATCATATGGCTTTGCTGTCGGGTGTGTAGACTTGTAATTACTTTTGTCAATATGTATAACTGATCGAGGAAATCGTTTTCCATCTGTGTTTTGGGTATTTACTCTCGGTGATTGTCCTGCGTAGAGTTCTGTGCGTCGACCGGGAACACGTGTATAAGGTTGACCGTCAGTCTTTTGAGGATTATATGTAGTCCGACCTTTTGCAAATATGTAGATCATTTCGTGTGCTCTTAGCTCTTGATAATTTGCGTGATAAAAGAGAGTCGACATGGACTTAACGTAACAAAGATCACGTCGGAAATATGGTTTATTACTTGATATTAGTTCATGACCGAAACGTGTCGTGCAAAAGAATATGTACGCAGCTTTTGGTTTTCCGATTCTTTTTAATTCTTTCCATAACTTATCTAAGTCTACTTTATTCTTATCGAACTTACAAGCTGTTTGATTATATGGGAGATCAAGTATCACTAAATCAACTGAGTGCGTGTCGATATTTGGGAATACATCGAAACAGTCTGCGTGGAATAACTGGGTCATCATAAGATACGAAAAGAAATAAAAATGACTTAGTGGTGTTTACATCAGTAGATCGACAATATGATATACATAAATATACAAGAAATATGTTTATGTAAACCGTAGACCGTAGACTGTAGACTCACATCTTACATATATCTTACATATATCTTACATATATCTTACATATAAAATACAATAAATATCTTTATATAAACCGTAGACCATAGACCATAGACTTGCATGAAATATACATATGACATACATAAGATTACCATAAATATATGTTTACACAAACCATAGACCATAGACCATCGACCACACATGTCATCCACTGACATATGCCACCCCTAAGCGACATACATGTAGTGCCATGTCGTCCGTGGGGCAACTCGCGGTGTCGTGGTAGTGTCCAGGAGGACAACGCGCGCACTCAGGGACGAAGGCGGAGGAGGCTACGTGGAACGAGATGTTGTGGGCGGAGTTCTTTTTGTAGTGTTGCTGACTCCAATTCCCGTCGGTCTTGAGCGGGCCCGCGGCGAAGCGGAAGCTCTTCCGCGCGCCATAGCCCCCAACACGATTGCTCCGTCCATGGAACTTCCCATCGTCCCTCCTGTTGCGTTCATCCCGCCAACGTGAGGGCGGAAAGGAGACACCCCGCTTACCGTCAGGCTGCTGGCGGTTGCGGTGAGAGTCAGTGAATCCAGAGAGAGGCTCGTCGTCCCTCGCGATTGAGCCCTTCAGCGTCACGAGAGTTGAGGCGGCGGCCTCCAATTGCTTCTCGAACTCCATGATGAGGCTCTTCACGTCAACCCCACCAGAGTAAAGCATAGTTGGGGAAGTCGGAGGTGACGGCTTAGGCTGCTTCGCGCGGCCAACACCGTTCTCGCTCTCCCAAATCTCGAGGATGTGGGCGTAGATGTCCTCGAGGTCGACCTTGGCCAAGTCCACGTCGAGCCGAAGCGGCGTGGTGACCTTGTCGTACATGATGGGGTCGAGGGACGCGAGCAGCTGCTTCTTGGCCATCATGTCGTCGAGCGGACCAGAGGGCGAGTTGCGGATAGCCGTTAGGCAGGCGTCGAAGTCTTGGATTAACGGATCGGGGTCGAGCTTGGAGTCGAAGTAGATGGCACACAACTCCTCGTAGTTCCCAAGGGGTCGAAGAACTCGAGGAAGCAGCCTCTTCGTGACCTCAAGTAAAGCTCGCTTCCCATCTCGCGGTGAAGCACGTCCAGAAGCGTCCACCCAACGTCTTGCGGGTGAGTGAGGCCTCGTCAAAGACGTCAACGTCGTGAAGAGGATGGCGTTGTAGACGTTGTTGACCTCCTTGGTGGCGTCCGCCAAGTCGAAGAGGGTGTCGTTGGCGGTGTCCTTCAGCTCAAATGCCGACTGCAAAGATGTCACCAACGACGTCCACAAAACATTGCGGTCCGATTCGTCACCTCGGAATGACGCCTCCTTGGAGCCAAGAGCGTCCCGAGATGTTCTTTTGATTAAATCCACGTCCCATGATGAATTTTGAACGGCCACAGCACGTGTCCGCTCAGGGGCCGTCAAATTAGCCGCTGGAGATGCAGGTGTCGGCCGATAGCGCATCCCAACGTCTCGGGAAAAAATTGTGTCTAGCCGAATTCGGTTGTGAGCCCCCATGGGAGGCGTAGCTTGCGAAGAAATACTCATGATAAAAATCCTATAGGTGGGTACGTCGGGGTAAGGTGGCGATGGCGCGGAGAGGAGGAACTCGCGGAAATGGTGATGGCAAAAGCAGTCAAAACGTCCGTAACTGCGAAATCCCAATTGTAGAAATGCGGAAGTCAAAGAACACGTTGCGCAAGAAGTCCGCGACAAGGAGTGATCAATTCCAGTCAAAACGAAAATCCCGTGGACATCCAGAAAATCACGTAGGGTACGCTGCAGCGATAAACACAATTATTCCGTAACGACGCGTGCCTCAACCGCGAGTCCTCATAGCGCAACCATCAAATGGGACCCCCAACGCCCCACCAAGCGGAGGCGTTTAGCCAATCATGCTACCAAAAGTAGTGGAAGGTGCCTGGCGCACCATAACCTGTGAGATATATAGCTACGGGTATATATCGGGTTACAGTCAGAATGCTTTCACTTTCGGTGTTTGCATAAGTGTGAATAAACATAAGATAGTCTCGGCTTTATGCCGGAAACCCTAAACCTGTGACACCCGTACTGTACGGAGTACTAGTACAGATAACAGGAAGGGACACACGGTGTGTCACATCCAGCACAATTGGCGCAATAGATCGCAAAAGCAACAATCATGTAAAAATTTAACCTATCTGGCCAGTGAGACACCTTCCGTTGACCAACACTGGGCAACTTTGACCGTGATTTCCGGAGCCGTCCGATGTCCAAATTCACTTTTGAGACCGGATTTCAGCATGGCGCACCCCACTTTATATCGATAGCCGCGAGGAAATTGTCATCCGAGAAAATTTTGTTCGACCGTGTCATCCTATACGCAGCCGCAGCCGTGACATGCAGTCATCATGTGTCATCGGAAAAGTTGGACGAGTTCCCAGCGCCCGTCGCGTCGCGTGTCCACCCTGTCCCACATAAAAGTAGGTGGATGAGGAGATTCAGATTGAGGACGTGCATTAGAGCTGCACAGCTTAAACTGGTCCGTTCATTTATAACAGTGGTAATTCTCCGAATCCGACAGTCCATATACGATTTCAGAGATCGAAGTGACACGATCCAGTCCTTTGTCGCTCCCCAGAAATCTCTTAGGACCTTCCGATGTTCCCAATCTAAAAACCTTGGACGGCTCAACTTTAGTTGGGCATCCCCAACGTGCATTCGTGCATTGGTTGAGCAGCTTCGAGCTTGAGGAACCTCGCTTTAAACCTCTCGCTCTGACCTGTCGCTATCGCGAATCGGGTACTGTACTGTATGGACGGATGGTCGTGACCAACTTGAAACTAATAAGGCTATGCTGTCCTGTCGTGTGGGCTCAGCCTGGGCTGTCTAGTATAAAGTGAAAGTCTAATAAGTACAACATGTGTCGATTTACGCTGAGCTGTGCATTCTATAGCTTCAAACTTGCATTGAAAACAAACATGTGATAATGAAATCTCCTTGAACAATCCCCAACTCACTACGATTAAGATCTTGACGCAGAGCTTACTTCGAATCGAATTGGTATATCGCGGCTGGTTCTGATGCAATACGAACCGTTCTTTCGCGCGAATTGGAAAACGGACAATTCCTTGTTATAAAGCTGCAATAATGCCACGACACTTCACGCATTTCGTTTGTTAACAGCACGATATGAATTCTGAACCAGAGCAAATTTGGGTCGGGGTCCGTCTCAGACCTTTGAACGAAGCTGAGAAAAGATCGTGTGATAGTAGTAACTGGCACGTTACAAGTGAGACCAGCTTAAAGCAATGCGAGCAGGTTTCTCAAACGCCTGGGAGCTTGAAGATATATAATTTTGACCGTGTCTTTTCCCCAGATACAAACTCTAGGACGGTATACAACGATGCAGCCGAACGGATAGTAATTTCAGGTGTGAGATGGGTACAACTTTTGTTCATCACACTTTTTACGTCATGTGATATTTGCCCCAATTTTGTGGTGTTTGTTGATATCCCTTGTTCCGGGGTGTACGTCGTGCATGACAGGTATGCAAGGGATAAACGGAACGATATTTGCTTACGGACAAACCAGTAGCGGCAAGACGCACACCATGAAGTCCATAGTATCCCTTGGGACAAAATCGGTTTTCGAACACATCCGGAACACCCCTTCTCGAGATTTCCTATTGCACATCGCAGCCATAGAGATATACAACGAGGTATGCCTTGTCTTCGTTGGCATGGTCTGCGGTGTCTCGTGTTTACGTGAACGCAACAACGAAAGCTGTGAGTAGTCGGTTGTTCGTTGACCAATCTGATTGAATTCGTTAATCAATATTTGTGTGCGGTGTCTGCAGCCCGCGAAGGGTTGGGCGCGTCTTAACTCGTTTGCCTCCTGTATATTGCACTCGGCGAGCCAAGGTCGTTTCCCTGTTGGTATTCCAGACCTCCTGCGGTAGTGCAGGAGAACACCCACCTGGCGGGGGGGGAGCTTCGTGCAGGACTGCCGCGATCTACTGAAGAACAACGGACCTTCTCTGCGACTATTGGACGACCCCGAACGCGGCACGGTGGCGGAGGGGCTCACCGAGGAGCCCGTGCGGTCCCTCGAGCACTTCCTGCAGCTCGTTGCGGAGGTGGAGAACAGGCGCCAGGTAAAGACTCGGTGTGCCTTGCAGCGCCATTCGTGCAATCTCTTGCGCCAGCAGCAGCCTGGTGCTAATCCTGGCGCTATTTGCCCGCCTCGCCCACCCCAGAGAGCTCGGAGCTAGCGAGCACAGGTGCGCGGACTCGTGGGCATGGGGGAAGGGCACAAAGCTGGCACTCGCTGAAGAATCCCGAGCAGCCAGCTTTCTGAGCTATGCCTGTGGGGCGATCGGCCTGGCGCACTGTACTCAGCCGACTGGCGCCATCCTTCAACAGCACATCCAGCGCTTAATCAAAGGCAGGTTTATGTTTCGCGTGATTCAATGGCGCACGTCAGTACACTATCTTTCCACACATAGTCCGATAGTGCCACCACTTCTCTCTCGACATCTCGCCACCTAAACTGTTTCTACAAGTGAATGTCAGCGCGAGGGTTTGGCGTGGAGAGTTGTGTATCTCTGCTCTTAAGCGGGCGGATGGTCGCTCGCAGGTTGGGTCGCATACTCTGAACAAGACTAGCTCACGCTCCCATCAGATCATTCGGATCACCATCGAGAGCCGTCCTGCTAGCACTGCAGGTGCACCCAACAGTGCTGGTGAACGCAAACCGTTCCTCTTGAACCTCGCCCTGGATGGGAAGGCGCCCAGGAGCTTCACCGTGGTTTGTATCTCATTCCTGCAAGTGCAGGGTGACATAACGAGCGGTGGGGGCAAGTCCCGTCAGGGGAGTGCAGGGTGTCGTTATGGCCGGTGGGGGCAAGTTCCGTCAGGCGAGTGCGGTGTGTCATAACGGACGGTGGGGGCAAGTTCCGTGACGGGAGTGTGGGGTGTCAACAAGGCCGGTGGGGGCAAGCTGCTTCATGGGAGTGCGGGTGTCATTATAGGGGGAAGGGGGGGGGGCACTTGACACAAGCGGCGGGTATTTGTTGGGTGCAGAAGGTGAAGCGGATGGCTCTGGCCCGTTGGTGTCCCACCTGAATTTCGTGGACCTTGCTGGATCTGAGCGCTACTCGGAGACCGGCGCCAGTGGCCAGCGCCTGAAGGCACGTGGCGCCAGCTTCCTGATGTTCCGCCAAATCGTGCCATCCAATGCGAATTTCTGTGCGCCAAACTGCTAGTGAACGTGTGCTTCAGCGATACGGCAGCCATTACAGGGTATGCCAAAGGAGGCTTCCGGCCAGTCTGCTGTATTCTGGTGCAGCTGTCCCCAGAGCAGGTCCCGGCTACTAGTGGAGCCTCCCCCCTTTACGTGCGCCCGGGTGCCCTCCGCTTTCCGCCGGAAAAAGTGACGCGGAGCTATTGGAGGGGTGCGGCTGTGAACAGGAGGGGAGCCACATCAACCAAAGCCTGCTAGCGCTGGGGAAAGTTATACGGGTGTTAACGGAAGGCAAGTCGGGGGCGGCGCATGTTCCCTATCGCGACTCTAAGCTCACCCGCATCTTGCAGCACTCCCTTGGAGGCAATGCGAGAACCGCCATCGTGTGCACCATCAGCCCAGCGATCGAGCACCTCCACCAGTCCAAGAAGACCCTCGGGTTTGCATCGGCGGCGCAACGCGTCACTAATTGCGCGAAGGTGTGACGCATAGGCCCAAGACCCTGCACTGTCGCTGACGTCCTGTATGAGACGGCATGTGCCCGTGCCCGTGGAGCCTCGTGAGCTTGCTGAGGGCGGGATGGGAGGATGCAAGGGCAGTGCTGGAGGACATGCGATCGGAGTGGATTGATATTTAGAGTGGGGAGCAGCAGTTGAGGGCGCGTGCTGAAGGGTGTTTGGGAGGCACTGGTGAGGGCATGGTGTAGGAGGAGCACTTCTGCCTGGGCTCTGCAGAGGAAATGTGGGGGGCCGCGCGGACAGCGCACAGATGTATGAAAAGTGCAGCGCGGCGGGGGTGATACGCAGGTGAATAAAGTACAAGAGGGCAATATGTCAATCGAAGAATATCGGGTGAGTCATGTTTCAGGATGCCAGCATGAATGTGTTGGCGGTGTTCACACATATTTAAATCACTCACTTCTTGCTGACACTTTCACAAGAATATTCAGTCACAAAGTGCTGAAGGAAGTTTGTAAGATCAGAGAGCCACACATCTTTATATATACCATAGCATCACTGAATGCAGATCCATGTTATTGGAAGCAAAGGGTAAACATGCCGTAATAAACAAAGACGCTACACTATGACTGGATAGGACACTGCTTTATCGCAGATGGTGTTGGAAGGGTCCCATTAAGCTGAGCCTAGATTCCGCTTCACATGCGCGAACAATCACGCTCGGGCAAGAGTATATGCCCAAGGATTGCACATTTGTTTGTCCATTACAAGGTGTATTATGCATCAGCATGTATCAGACGGCAATGCTGGCAGACTATACAGTCTGGCTGAAAATAGAAGAAAAAGGGGAAAATGAATTGTTTCGCTTCAAAGGGATGCCGTGCCCGCCTGTGCATCGCTGTGCTCATGACCTCCACAGGTTGCCACTCCGCTCGGCCCCTGCATATTCCATATCAAGACCCGTTCGATACCAAATCGATCTAGTAAGTCAAACCCCTATCCGTCCAGCCGACCAAGAACACAGAGTTTGATAAAGGAGTCGGACTCGCCAAAAGGTGGCAGAGGCAAAGAAAGATCAAATGGTGGGATCTGAGAGAACGCGTTCGCTGCAGTGAGCAGTACTGCGGCCTTCGCTCTGTCGACTGCATAGGGTCGAGGGTTCTGGCTCCAATACATTTGTGCTACCTCGAAGAGAATTCCTTATCAGGTAGGAGTTGAGTACATGCGGGCCGGGACTGCTTGTACTAGTGTCGGCGAAGGTGGCAGGCCGGTTGGAATCAGAGGGTATATTCGCATGGCGCGCCCACACCGTGACATGCGGATTATCCAAGCAGAAGAGATGTCACCGAGCGCTTTGTGGGGTTGGTCATCGGGCGCGCACGCAGCTGTTGCGTTGCAGGGTTTTAGGGTGCATGATGCCGCAGCTCTAAGTCCTACCTCGCCTTAGTCAAGCCACGTGGAGTATGCATCGCGGAAACCTGTCGGGGTGTAGGCTTTGCCAGGGAGTCATCGTCACATGGGATGACGCGAGTTTGCGACTCCGATGCACTTCCGGCCGGCGCTCGCCTCAACGCAATTGGTTCGATGGGTCGGCACCGAGCTCCGTCAGAGGCACCTCGCACCGCAGGGAATCCGCCTCGCATGCGGCCTTCATTGGAGGATCGCGTTGCATCGCATTGGACGTGCTTGCAGAGCCCGCGTGGCAATAATCGCGTCGCATCGCATTGGACGTGATTGCAGAGCCCGCGTGGCAATGATTGCGTCGCATGCGACCTCCGGCGCTGCTACGCGTGTCACCATGTGCTCACAGCCTAAAGCCTGCAGTGCCGAGCATCTCGACCAGACGGAGCCTTTGCCCAATCCGCTCGATCTGTCCCGGACATCGCGCTGCGCCGTCTGCCCAGCTGCGTGCGGAGGCGAGGCCTCTGGTTCAGCCACAGTTTAGCCTGACGCGGACCACGGTTCGGTGGGCTTCGCGGTGTTGCGCGCCGCAGGCGGAGAACCACACGCTTCAGGAGGCGCTGCAGCGAGCTCGAGGCCGGACTGCGGGCCCGGACGTAGAGGAGCTGAAAGCGGAGAGGGATGCTGCAGTGGCGGCGAAAGTGGCGGCGCAGGAGTCTCGCGTGGCGCTGGCGGAGGAAAGCGCGAGGCTCGAGGAAGCGCTCCAGGAGCAGGAGCGCACTTTGGCACAGACCGTGGCAGCTCTAGATGTGGAGAGGGTCCACGTTCGCTCGGCCACAGATTCTCGCATCAGGCTGGAGGAGCTGGTGGCAGAGAAGGAAGCTGCTACACAGGAGGCAGAGGCGGCGTGGAATTACCATCGATCGAGGCTGGAGGCACTGTTGGAGATGAAAGAGGCTGTGGCGAAGCAAGATGAAAGGGCATGGGCAGAAGAGAGGGTGCAGCTAGAAGAACTTGTGGAGGAGAAGGAGGAGGCCATCCGGGAGGCGAATTCAACACTAGCAGTTGAGCGGTGGAGGCTTGATTCCCTGGCAGCTGAGAGAGATGCTGCCGTAGTGGAGAAAGATGAGTTAGAGGCGGAGTGGTCGCGGGAGAAGTTGAGGCTGGAGGACCTGGTGCGTGAGAGGGATGCAGCGGCGGCGAAGAAGGACGAAATGTTGGAGCAGACGGAGGCGGAGTGGTCACAGGAACGGTCGAGGCTTGAGGTCCTAGTGTGTGAGAGGGATGCAGCGGCGGCGAGCACTGATGACGCTCTGCAAGAAGTGAAGGCGGAGTGGTCACAGGAGAAGTTGAGACTGGAGGACCTGGTGCGTGAGAGGATGCAGCGAAGGACGAAATGTTGGAGCTGACGGAGGCGGAGTGGTCGCGGGAGAAGTTGAGACTGGAGGACCTGGTGCGTGAGAGGGAAGCGGCGAAGAAGGACTGAGCGGGCGGAGGCGGAGTGGTCACAGAAGAAGTTGAGGCTGGAGGACCTGGTGCGTGAGAGGATGCAGCGGCGGCGAAGAAGGACGAATTGTTGAGCGGGCGGAGGCGGAGTGGTCACAGAAGAAGTTGAGGCTGGAGGACCTGGTGCGTGAGAGGGATGCAGCGGCGGCGAAGAAGGACGAAATGTTGGAGCAGGCGGAGGCGGAGTGGTCACAGGAGAAGTTGAGGCTGGAGGAGCTGGTGCGATCCTTGAGGGATGCAGCGGCGGCGAAGAATGATGATGCTTTCGAAGAAGTGAAGGCGGAGTGGTCACGGGAGCGATGTAGGCTCGAGGACCTGGTGCACGAAATGGGGGTTGCAGTGGCAAACAAGGACAAAATACTTGAGCAGGCGGAGGCGGAGTGGTTGCACCAGCGGTCCAGGCTGGAGGGGCTTGTGAGAAAGGCTGCCAGGCTGCCAGATCTGCCTTGGAGGACAGAGCGCCCGAGCTTGCGCGAGAGGTCCAATCTTGAGACGCAGGAACCGGAAAGATGCGCCACATCCGAGGCGAGCGACGAGGGAGCTGCAGCGCGGCGCGAAGACGGCGCGCCCGTGGAGTCCCCCGAGGTGCAGCACCCGGTGGCAGTGGATGACGGCGCAGCGCGGGAGGAGGCCAGCTCGTGGAAGGCTCACAAGGCGACTCCTGACCACGATGCATCGCAGCTGAACTGCGGCGCTCGAGATGGACAGAAGGGAGCAGAGCATGCGAAGCACGCCGAAGAAGCCGTGAACATACCTGCGGATAGCGAAGGCCAGGCTGCTGCTATGGATGAGATAAATCATGACACAGTGCCGTGCTCACCGGCGGATGAGAACCGTGTCCTGCCACGCGATACCGGCGAGGAGCCCTGCAGCGCGGTACGTGTGTTTTGGCCCATCGAAGAAAGTAAAGGCCCCTTGCGCCGCCGTGCCATGGCCTTCTATGCACGCTGCCGTGCTACGTCTTTGCCTATCTTGATATGGCGTGGCATGACCGTATGCTGGACTGCAAGCCACGGATGCCGTGCAGGAGTTTGAGCGCGAGGCTTCTCGATGCTCATCTCAGAGTGGACGGATCTGTTGCTTGAACCCGGCGACTTGTGAGTATACGATTGGGGGGGTTAGATCACGGCAGATGGCGCCCTGCAGGTAGCAACTCCCGTGAGCCAAGATCCATACGGCCTGCCCGCAATACACACCCCGATACATACGGCTCAAGGGGCTACGCCCAGAGCAAGAGCTGCTCGCTCAGGTGCACCCCTCCCAGCCTCCGAACTATCGATCGGGAATATCTCAAAGATCCTTGCTGTGCATAATTATATGTTTCGTTTAAAGCATTGCATGTGAGGCAACCCCAGGACGTCATCACCGAGGGGTCCTCATCGAGGCAGCGGCCATAAGCATAACCTGCGCAGGCAACTAGACGTGCAATGCGCTCACCATGGGGGGTATCCTTCGGGCTCTCACGGTCTCTGCACACAAGCTTGATGGTGACGTGTGTGGGAGTCTTGGTCAGTGTGACAGTGACGTATCATGCGTCATTTTTTTATGTGAGGGTGTATTATTTCATTATTCTTCATGTGATAATGTGTATTTCATAAGCAGCTTGCGGTGTCAAGTCTATGCTACGACCGGAGTGATGACACATCGCAAACGGGTTGCCCCACCAGCAATGAGCTTTGAACGAAGGGTTTTGTGATGGGTTTGCCGGGGGAATCACAAGGCTCTCGGAAAAACGTTCCGTCGCGCGCCGGCAAGCAGTGGAGCATGGCGGAGTTTGCAGAGCTTTGCCTGGGAGTGCGCAAGCGGCTCGGAGAGACCGGTGCTGAGCTGGCAGACGATTGCAAGGCAGAGTGGTGGAAGCCGGTGGCGGAGGGCATTCTACGCGAGAACCCTGATGCCTCAAGGCAGGGTGCCGTGGAGCTGCAGCAGCGCGTGCAAGAGTGGCCGACGCCGCAGCGCCCAACGAAGCTGGCGGAGCGTCTGAAGGCGAAATGGACCAAAAGAAAACGAGGAACCTCGGAGCAGTCGCCGTGCCCAGGTTGTGACAGCCTGGAGTTCCCCTCTGCGATGAGAGCCAAGTCATCGATCTGGCAGCGGGCATCGAGGCAAGGCATCTCAGTGGCGAGAATGTGGCACTCCTTCTGCGCCGATCACAGCAAACTTATCATGGCAGAAGGCAAGTCACCCAACTTTAGTTTTTGCTAGGGGGGAGCGAACTTGGATACGTGTTCAGTGCCCGTCATGTGTGTAGAGCAAGCCCACCCTATGCAAGTCGATAATTAATTCTCGGTGCTCCGCGAGGGACGCAGCAATCTGCGATGATGTGGGTATTTTGAATGCTTGTTTGTGGAAGGATGCTGACGATGCCTGACTGCCAGGTACAAGCTCAACCGGTGAACAAGACATGGCGCAAGCGGATGAGACCATGAGTTGTGACGATCCAGCCATGTCTGGCAAGCTTCTCGAGGCGCACCCTCTCATGGCCCGTGGATCACCCAAACGAAAGCTGGCGCGCACGATGATGTCACCATTGGCCGATCGTCCAGTCAATACCATGCGCCATAATGAAACGGAGACGTACACTAAGATGAAGACGAAACGCAAGCTCGGCAATTGCACTGCCATTGCCTAACCCTCATGCGATGGCGTTCACCGTGGCCGTTCATCATGTGAATGATGAATGTGAACAGCGTAGCAATTTGCACTCAAGCACATGATTACACCATCAGGGAATCCGTGTTGCATTCATGAAGGACTGAACAGATGTTTCCAGTTATATGCGAACGTCAAAGCAGCGCTGCACACAGGAGAGTCATTCGTGTTGCGGTGTGTGATTACACAAAGTATCTCTAGCTGTTTTTTTACAATTGCTGACCACTTGGTGATGAATACTTTTGAAACTTATCAAGTGGTATTAGAGCATGAATGGATCCCATCTTCATTTGTCTTGATCTATTGTATCGATCCGGTGCACTGTCATCCATCAGTATGCTGTATGATAGATAACGCAGCACTGTCATCTATCAGTATGCTGTATGATAGATAACGCAGCACTGTCATCTATCAGTATGCTGTATGATAGATAACGCAGCACTGTCATCTATCAGTATGCTGTATGATAGATGTCATCTATCAGTATGCTGTATGATAGATAGCGCAGCACTATCATCTATCAGTATGCTGTATGATAGATAACGCAGCACTGTCATCTATCAGTATGCTGTATGATAGATAACGCAGCACTGTCATCTATCAGTATGCTGTATGATAGATAACGCAGCACTGTCATCTATCAGTATGCTGTATGATAGTTAACGATTATTAACTCCACTGAAAACTAATGACTCCGTGCTCGAGACGACCAGAATCGGGAATGAAATGGACAGGTAGTAAATTGAAAAAAGCCATGTTCAAAGTACTGACCGTTACGTATATCACGTTTAATTTCGATTTCGTCGATTGTTCGGGACGATTTCTTACCCAATCTATGGGTCTGACGATTCCGATGGTTCTGGAGGGTCATCTTGTGTCGTTGGGGGCTCTACTTGCGGCTGTACTCAACGTCATGGCTCTGCTGAGTATAATATCCACTCTGGCTTACCACCACGCATTGTGCGATTTGTACCAAGCAACAGAGGCATCCGATAGTTTGATCAGACCGTGATAATTATATTATATTCACTCTGGCTTACCACCACGCATTGTGCGATTTCAGACCGTGATAATCACGATGCTTGTCCCGGCGCGACGGGGCATACAAGGCTACACATGAAGCGATCCACAGTGTGAAACACACATACGCACTGTAGGTATGAGCGAAGGTCGCTGCATACTCAGATTATAGTATAATACACCACGTGACTATTCGTACTCGCATAATGCCTGTCGGCTGACCTAGTCGTTATAGTGTTTTGTCATCAGTCGATCAGCATGGGAGTTCTATTGATGGTGGCCGTCCTGGATGGATATTGTAACTTTTGAAGTATAGGATCCGGGATCTACAGCAGTATACTATAGGATAGGGATGGATTGTGATCCGGGAACTGGGTTGGGTTATGAACATGATGCTAATTATGGTCGTTTGATGCCGACGATTTCGTTGGACGGATACTGTGTGAAGATGCATATTCTGGTTCATTTATAATTGTGTTTCCGCATATACTGGTACACCCGAGTGACTCGCTAAACTTAATGTGTGAAAATACGAGTACGCTGATCTAATAAGAATACGCCTCAATCAAAGCTACGTTTAGCAGACATACCGGAGAGCTACCTGCAAAATTCCACTGATTTTAAGGACATTATGTAAGACTGATTGCCATTTGCTTGAGAAGGTTCACCATTGGCAACAAATTGTTCTTCATTGTAAGCTCTAAAACATATAAAAGCACATGGCAGGGTTACATCCCTTTTGTATATTGGTGATCCTACTGAGCAAACGTATGTTCCGCGTGCTACGCCTCTTTTGGCAACTCCGTTATGTAAGGAACTGCTGCGGTGTATGTTTGGAATGTCATCACATTGCTCAGCAGTCTGAATAGACTCGCTGCTGGATAGCACGGCCAGCCACCACAGCCACTCCGCTTTCTACAGTTTTGCTGTTCTCGCATGCACTGCCTCTCTTTGGGAGCCTCGGTGGCGGTTACCTGCGGACTTGCCTGTAGAAATCCAGTGCCTAATACGATATCTGCTGGTGTGTGAGATACAGAGTTGGGCCGCAGTTGTAGAATGCAGACGAAGAAACTACTGTATGAGACATATCAGCAGTCGTGGCCATAGAGTCTACCCTTAGGTGATGCATCCATTCTCTCTACACAGGATTCTTCTATGCATGCGGATTGATCAAACTTTTGATGTCTGCGAATAGCAAATGTCAACAACACGAATCAGTTGAGCGGATCAGCATGTTACTGACATGCTGCAAAGTTCACCACATACTCGTGCACCACCTCTGTCTCTGCGCATCACACCATGCTTGCTGTGTGAGTCGTCGCCATGCTTGGCGTGCGAGTCATCATCATGTTGCTGAGAATCTCTCAACAAACGTAGGAATGACTGCAAAAAGCAATAACGCATTACCATTGTGCAGCCGGTGAATTCTGCTTGCGCTCTTGTTGTACAATAAGCTGCCCACATGCTCCATCAACATCTCGACCTCTTGCAGAACTCCACCTTATCTGTGTCATCGAACGCAACCCTATCACCTTCGACGTGGCCCGCTTTGTGGAATGCGTGCATGAAGCACTCACAGGCAGAGCAAAGGCGGAGGTATGCTACGCGCAACACTCACCCGAGGCACTGCTCAAACGCGGTAATATCCGTCCCAAAACCAATCTGGGGAAGCGCACCAGATACATCTCGATGCAAATAGCATGTGCCTTGACTGCGCCACTCCCTAAGGGTTGAATGATCCACAAAAGGCGTCGCGCACCCTCTACACCAGCTGCCCTCTCTTCCTGTCTCGGGCTCTGCACCTTTGTTTTAATGCCGAAATCATTGAGAATATCCTCAAATACAATGCAGTCGTCATCCTTGGGCACCTGCATGGACAACGGTCCTGGTAAGCCCTAAAATTCCATCGGTGACCAGCATCAATCAGACTGATTCCACACATTCAGAAACCAAAATACGCTTTGCTACTCGGCCTTGAGAAGTCATCGCCAGCGAATAATTGCAGAGGCGGCCACACAGTAAGAAGCTGAAATTAGTATTTCGAGGGCCGTTGAAAGAACAGTTTCGCTCCAACGTATCACTGCGGACTGCACGACATAGTTGTATGCTGCAGTGGGTTGGGTGGATTTGGACCCGGTGTGTGCGAAAGCGAGGAGCGCAACGAGAAGGAGGACTGTAGAGAACTGCCTCCGAGAGAAGCGCACGGAGGAGGCGGACTAGAAGGCAATGCCGCATACGAACCATGTATCCATGCAGGGCGCCGATTTCTGTGGGGTTGTACGGAATCAGGTTGACAAACACTTTACGCGTCTGGATAAACTCACAGAGCTCCTTGGCACTGCCCCGCATTGCCCAAACAGACAATCAAAGGGCCAATCACGCTACAAACATCACCAAATGGCCCAATGGCAACCCTTTGGCTCGACTTTGAGATGACTTGCATTCAGGATTCTGTCCAATTGCATGCATTCGGTGGCCGTCCTGAACCAGCCAGCTTCTTATAGCGTGCGCCTTCAGCTGAAGCTCCTCCCTCTCTCGCGGTCGTCCATCAACCAATCAACAAGCATAGTGACTCAGTGCCAGATACCGCCATCCTAATACAGGAGATATGTGCGAAGACACTCGTTGCCAGTGCCACGTGCCAAAACGTTGCAAGCGGGCGGGAATGCATCATGGGTGCGGGGCTTCAATGAATGATCAGATCATTGAGGCCGTCCATCAGTGCACTCAAGCAGGTGGGAAGGTGCCAAGTTTGTGGGGCTTTTACAAAATGGGCAAATCGTTGAGGCCGCCCATCAGTGTGTACTCCAGCATGACCTGGCGCCCAGTACGTTCGATGTAATAATCGATGGCAGCCTGCAGCTTGTCCACGGTGAAGCGCCCCCCGCTCGGGATAATCTGTGTCCGCAATGCCTGAGTTGGCCTCCCGCACCCTCCTGGTCAGTAGGTGTGAGCCGCCCCCTGCAGACACTTAAATGAAGCTCGGTGTGGTCCAGCCCTTGACCAATTGCTGCCGCTCGATTGGTATGGTCGGCCATTTTCCTCTCATCCGAGCCATCCCCTCGAGCAGCGAAATGTCTGCCGTGCGTGGACGCCTTGTTGATGTGTCCAAGGGGCGCTTAGGGGCATCGCACAAGTAGCGCGGGGCAAACACCTGATTGGATGAGTGGAGGGATAGTGCTAGGCTGACTTCAGGGCAGTCATCGGCGAGCTGCTGGATACGGTTCACCACCCCGACAGTGGACACGGTGATGCGGTCCATGCAGACGTTGAACTGGTTCTGCTGAGTCAGCCCACGTAGGGAAACCAGCACCTGCGCAATACGCGCGCCGTTCAGATCGAAAGGGATGCTATCGGACGGATGTGACACCCGAGAGCTGCATGGCATCCGAACGACGTGGCTTCCGAGAGCAATGCCTTCCGAAACGTGCGCCATCGTGGCAGCCGCTGCCATGTTCACTGGCTGGCACCACACGGCCATGGCGCGTGCTTGTCCGGCTCTCCGAGGTTATGCGTGCAACGGGGTAGCAAGAGGTTTGTGATGCCAAAGGGTTATATGCCAAGAAAAAGGCGGTACCTCCTCGTAGTTGTCCATTGGCTCTCCCATGCCCATAAACACCACGTTCCTCGGGGTGCAGTACTGCCTCGCATGCCACACCTGCCACATCAAGTCCTCGGGGGCTCAGCGTGGCAAGGGCGCATGGTCGGGTCCCGTTGCCACTGCCTCAGCACGACATGGCTGGCAGCTATGGCCGCACTAAAAGGGCCTCGGGTCGGTAATGAGCGCCGGCACGTGAGGAACTCCGAGGCCGGATCGAGTGACAACTGTTCGGGGGAGCCGCCTGGGACCAGAGCAAGTTCACACATGCCCTCTCTAAGCATGTACCCTAACGACCGCCTTCTGACCACGGCGACCGGCTGCTAGTGGGTATCCCCCTGGCCTGGTAGGTCAGATAACAGTGCATAAAGTTGGCGGATCTAAGCAAAATGGTCATGGGTGAATGCTTGGATGCAGCAGTATACAAGACACCGTGCATCGATGGCCACTGGCTATACCAACCTTGAGGCGTCTCCGACTGCAGGGGAGCTTTAGGGGTTGGTGGGGGAGTCCGATGCACTTGTACCTGCTCAATGATCTCTCCTGCGGTCAGGTTGGCCTGCAGGCCCATGGTTCCTGTCGCGCAGAAGGTGCACCCCATCGCGCAGCCGACCTGAGCCCCCCTTCGCCCCGCCCCTTTCCCCACTTCCCCGCATGGGTCAGCCCACCCGAGCACCCCTTACTCATTCCCCTGCACCCTCATATGGGTCAGCCCTGCCCACTTGAGTCCGCAGTTCCCCTAAACCGCAATCTGGCGCAGCCCATTCATGGATTGCATTCCATGCGCGCTGCCAGGTGGCACTGCTAGATGTGCGGCCCAAATCTGCTTAGGTTTCATAGCATGGAAGAACGCCCAGAGAAATCGTCAAGGGAGCGCTCAGGAAGAGGCAAGGGGGGAGATCGAATACTACACAGGGCAGAGGCAAGGGAAGCGGCAAACACCAGATGAACACGCTGGAAGGAAGTGTGCAAATCAGGCAGAGCTTTGAGGCATGGGAAACCACCGCCATGGAGAATATGCATGGTGAAATAGCACGACGAGGTGCCAGGTCATAAAGCCTACACTAGTAACTGCATACCAAGAGGAGAGTTCCATACTTACTCCTACATTTTCTGCACCTACTGTTGCACACATACCAGTCGCATGTTGGAACAGACCTTGCTCACACTCCTGTGTGAATCGGACGGAGGCGTGCAGATCCCCCCGGTGAGAAAATAGCCTAGGAGGGTTCCCGGCAGAAGGCGGGTGAATGGATAACCTGGCTCGAGACGCATACGGTACTACGCTTCCTCGCCTTGTGGGTGTGGTTGATGATAACGGTTTCCACGCGATGTCCATCCTTTAGCTCGATGATCAATTTTGCTCCGGATCCATCCTCTGCATTCGCACCCACACACAAATATCCTGATTTGAGATCCGTCACCGAAGGAAGCCCGAAACTTAATGGTCATACACTGAACGGCATGAGGGCCGCCAACAGAAGCCAGCCCGGGTGCCGTTCTCCATTAGTAAGCTTTGAAAACTCCGGATGAGTGTCCCAGGGAGCGTGCTGAATCCTTTGATCCCCGGGTTCACAGTGCAGCCAGCACTCTGTGGCTATCTGGTGCAAAATGAAATGGTCCAAGGATAAGCACACGCACACACGGCACTTCACTGCTCGCAGCCGCCCTCCGAGGCCCGTGCTGAATCAGGGGCCGCCATCCACCCGAGCTTGTCCGTCGCACTCACAGGGTAGATCAAGGAAAAGCAAGAGCATAGAAATGCCAGTAGCGAAACCTCCTGCCCTGACAACTACTCCACAAATACCAACTGAAACATGACTCAAAAAACCCAGGGTAGAAAGTTAGCCGCGTGCAAATGAAAGGAGGGCGCTGGGTTGGGGTTTCTCGCCAGCATCCCCAGTCCACTCACAAGGCAAACTGAACCGTCACGTGTTGGGGGGTGAGGGGAAACAGGGGAAGGGAGGTCACGTGCTGGGAGGTGAGGGAAAAGAGGGGAAGGGAGGATGCTCACCAGCCTCCGCAACCTCCACCACCTTCGAGGTGGTGAGCACGAAGTTCTCCTTCAGCAAGTCCTGTGTCTTCCTCCCGATGTCCGGAGTCTCCCAGAAGGCCGTGCGGCCGCGTTTGAATATCTGTGCCCCACAATTGGTGTTCTAACCCATGGAACCTCGATCACAGAGCTGAAGAATTGATCCTGTCTCTCACTGTCCTCGAGCAAGTGTCTCCGTACGGGGTGTAAAAAGTTCGAGTGTGTAAAGCTTAGGATGAGGAGCCTGAGTTGAGAGGGCTGCTTGTGGAGGGATGCTTGAGCGGTCACATCCTATCACAAGCCACGCCTGCCTGGCTATTGCGCCCCGGCATCAGTTTGAAAGAGGCCACGTCACACCCTGACGTAAGCTACGTTTGCCTGGCTAATGCGCCCCGGCATCAGTTTGAAAGAGGCCACGGCATACCCTGACACAAGCCACGTTTGCCTGGCTATATTGCACCCCTTCACATGTTTTCAGGAGGCCACGTCACACCCTATCCGTAAATCATGTCGTACGGGCATCAGATATCGGGCATCGGGCATATGACTCAGATCAGGTACGTAATACCTGCACCAGGCAGTGAGCGCAGCAAACTTCTGAGGCACAGCGATACACGACATTGCATCCGCTGCATGCAGACCGAGAGGAATAGCATCTCTCCAATTCAGCATCTTTTGATGCAGACGGAATAGAGCAGATATGCTAAAACCCTATAATTTTACCGGTCCGTCTATGACGGCACCCACCGAGAGTGATAAAGGTGAAACTAGACGTGCATCAGCCCAAGATAGCTTTAGTCCCCACCGGCAGGGCATCTCTCTCGTCCCAGCTCGCATAGTTAAACAACTACAAGCGCAACGAGACGAAAAGTCTCTTGAGCCGCCAAGATGCGCTGTGCGAAGTGTGCTTCCGGTCCAACGTTTGCAAAGCGCGCAAACTGGCCCTAGATTTAGCTTGACTGCCATCCTAGAGTTGTATCGGAAATTTTGCATACAAAGAGACTGACCTGTTAAGAACACCTTTGTCATCGTATGCAACAGGCGTCAACTGTTTGGCGCGACGCTCTAAGAGGCGGACGACCACTCCACCGGCACTGCCACCACCCGGCGACCTCTCGGGGGCGAAAAACAGCTAGGTGGGGTGCGCCACGCACCTCCCTGTACACGGTGTTGACGTGATTCATTTTGATGTCGTTCGCACGGAAGAACTCTTCCAGGGCTTGCACGTCCAGCACGCTTGTCTCTCCTCCCGCCCGCTCATTGTCGCGTTTGAGTGGTCGCTCAATCACCTGCTCAGGCACAGTCCCCGCTGCAAGTAGTGTAAACACTTCGCCCTCTCCTGGCCTTCCCAAGTGACAGATGTTTGCTTCCTTGATGCTCTCTAACCACGTGCGAAGGACGCCTCCCAACTTTGCCAAAGTTTACAACAAAGATGACAGGCCCTCCTTGCGTTAACGAAAGAGAAAAGCGCTTCGTTAGTAGGCACCAAATTCCTGTTCCGACGAGGGGTATACTGAACCTACGAAACATGCACGATGAAGGAACGCCGACTATTGCATAATCACCAACGTCTTGTCGGGTGAGGGTAACTATGAGGGACTGCATTACCAGGCGGCTGCCGTTATAGTGGGAAATCTGATTTTTGTCTGCAACGCAGCGCAGAACACCACGCCGAGTACCAACGCTCCGTCGACGAGACCCCGACAGCGGAGGAGGAAATGACCTGTGAGAATTCGAATGTGCCCGGTGAGTTTTGAGAAAGGAAAGTCTGGCCTTCAGCTCAGGCCGGACGGCCCTGAGGGCGAAGGACGTACTTTAAGGCGCGTGTACAGCCATGCTGTTTTGATGGATTGCCAATAAATAGGCAGCCGGGGTAACTTGTCGTAATTGCGGTCGTTATCGGCATCCTTGCGCACGCTAACAACAACTCACAGTCCACCAGCACGTTAGTTCATGAAAAACTATGCGAGAGCAGGGCGAACCCGTGACATAGGACAGCATACCAAGATATGGGAGGTGCGCCCGAAGGCCCAACCACAACTTCAAGCACATTTAAACAACACACACACTTAGACAAGTGCGGAGTACCCGAAGGCCCAACCACCACATCAAGCAAAACACAACAAAATGCTGCTCCTCACTACGCACTGAACGGCATGATACGCGCCAACCGAAGTTAGCCCACCACCACGCAATTGGGTGCGAGGTGCATGCACCAAAAAGGTGACAACACACACATGCACGCACGCGCGCGGGCGCGCATATAGGTGAAACCTATAAGATAATCGATACTGAATTCCCTATCACTCGCGCGTACTTGAATATGTATCCAACGATTGGCGAACTGCACTGAAGTGGAGCAGGCGTAAAAACACACCTTAGTGAGATATACGATGAGAAAGCTGCTTTAGCGAGACGAACAGCAGACTTACAAACCCCCGAAGAATCACGCCCTGCGAGACGTTTCCAGTGATCACTAATGAACTGATAGAATTCGAATTCCCCTTCAAAACAAGACGGTGTGCGCACTGTTCCGAGCCCGGTGTTGCACTCTTGTGTTGAAGGCTTTGTTTACCCGATCGCTCCGAACAGCAACCTATAACAAATCCGTTAGGTGTCCAGAAATTGTGAAGTGATAAGCACTGCACAAAACTCTTCAATTAATAGACGGTGCGCACAGAACGCATGGGATGTGGCGCGTACGGGCACAGGGATCCACCCAAGTGTGACATATCTCAGCGAAGCGAAAGGAATGAGATACTTTCCAAAATGCCGTTTTCTTATCCTCAATCCTGACTATTCTATTGCATAATGCAGTCTCGCCAAAACCATGTTCTTATACACATAATGAAATTTCATCCTAAATATGGAGGGTGTAATCAAAAGACGTGCGATGGACGGATGGAGAAGGTTGTTGGATTCTTGCTTTCTTGCGTTGGATCTTGCTTCAAGTTTTATAAGAATCTAGAATGGGTGACAATGACATGACATGACATGACTTGACATGACATTGACATGACATATGACATGACATGACATGACATGACATGACATGACATATGACATATGACATGACATGACATGACATGACATGACATGACATGACATGACATGACATGACATGACATGACATGACATGACATGACATGACATGACATGACATGATATATGACATGACATGACATGACATGACATGACATGACATGACATGACATGACATGACATGATATGACATGATATGACATGACACACGACATGTGCACAGTCACAGAGAGTGTGACACACGAACAGAACAACATCAACAGTGATGATGAGTGACACCAGCAGACGAGAGTTCAGAGTGACACAGTAGGGCTCTAGTCATCGATGCCATCCGATCGTGGATCCGGCAGTGGAAGAGTGGATGTCTTCATGAATCGTTTGCAGACGGCATGTTGTTTGGAAAGGGCAGTTTATTACTGTAGAGGATATAGCATAGGAACACGTCATACGACTCTTTTCTTACGCTACTTATGCCTCCCGCAAACTGCTGGCTGAGTTCCATCGCATTCCCACTTCGCTAAACGCTTCGGACCTTCGAAAGCTACTTCCTGCCCGGTCAGGGGAATATTTGTTCGTTTCCTGATCGCAGGTCTCTAGCGCAATGAGTTATCAATACTCGCGTCCTTTGCGAGTGCTCCGCGTGCGCTCTGTCTGCGGCAGATGCCCTATCCTCCAGTACGATTCCTTAACCCACTTGCGGCCTGGCTCCAAGTGCGACCTTTCGCAAGTCCTCTCAGCTAGCCTTGCTGTTGAATTTAGTTGAATGATTGAAGAGATGAGATCGAAGGATGATATTTGTGGTTGATTATCTGGCGCCTATGTACCTTAGGTACGGCATACCACGGAACCGGGTGTTCTTGGCCAGTGAAGGACGTCGCCTGCAGCCAGCTCTGAGCTCGACTCGCACATCCCCCAGCAAGCTCTTCAGACGCCAACCAACGTGCACGCGCAGTAGTGCCACTCCCGCCACTACGGAAGAGTACTTTCAGGTACGGATCTTTTGGTATTTCGATGGCATATCCAGCCAGTCAATGTCGGTTTGACAGCGGACACCCCTGTCGCGCCTCTTCGCCTGTTGGCTGAACGCGCGCGCGCCTGCACTCACACAGGTCACATATACAGACTGTATGCATTTATGAATGCATGTATGTACAAGGGCGTACACGTGTGCAGGATCGTCGCTGTCGTCGTGCTCTGTGTCTGTATTTGACTTCTGTGAGCACGGGAGCGCGGGCATGCGCGTGTTCGTGCGCGCGCCTTCCTCTCCATTAGAGCGCGTAACCCCATTATCCACAGAACGTGTTGACTAGCATCTTATTGCATCCCGGAACTCGTTGGGCTGGGGTTAAGCATCCCTCCGCTTGGCCTGACGTATGCCAAGTAGTTTACCAGCTTCACATGCCTGTCCAAATCGTTACTGCGATCCATCCGCAAAATCTGAAGGACAAGATTTCACGTCAGCAATCTGGCACCTCGGTTGCCGTCTCGACTCAACCTCGCTGCTGCAGTTTGCCTCCGCTGCTGCTGGCCTCGTCTTCGCCGCGTGGCCGAACCCGGACAACGGCGCTATATATATATGCACACACACGCTATATAACGGCGCTAATCGCTGTAGCGCCCGATTGTTGTGCCCCCATCACCTTCGGACGCGCCCTACTTTCGCAGGCGCGTGCTGCAGGGTATCCTTAGCCAGCGCACGACGCGTGGTGGGACGGCTTGCGCACAGGCTGAGGGGTCGCATGGTCAGGATGGCGTCTGGAGTGTGGTAATCCCAACGTATAATCGGCTTCCAATTCTGCTGAAATGCTTGAAGGTACGCATCGCCATCCGAATGCGCTGCCCAGGGCTTGTAAAAACTGAAGGGGGAGGTTTCGTGGCTCCTCGCTCCTGCAAGTGGCACGTGGGACCTTCCTGCGCGACTGTAAGTTGGCCCAGGCGCCTGTCACAAGAGTTAACCGACCACATGAAAGCCCTCGCCCATTTTCCAGTACATTGTTGTGGCGTCCCTCAACTGCGTGCTCTCGTGCCCAGGTGTCCCTCATCACTTGAGTTACAGGCCGAGCATGAGAAGAGTGGTGTCATCGAAGCATGCAGGGCGGAGCCTGACCCCCAGTGACCTCGGGAACGGGTTGGTGGCAGTCGCTGGGAGAGCAGACGCTAGCCCCTGAGTTTGGCCTCCAAGCCTACGAGGTACGGCAGTCCCCATCGCGCCAAACCCTCACCTGCCGCGCGCACTCTGGTGGATGTTGCTCCGTTGGTGCTCGCCACCGACTCGACCAAACCGCAAGGCGGGCATCCTTTGTCATTCCGAAGCAGTGGAGCGCCTTGCCAAGCTTCCGATGCGAGGCGTGCCACGAGGCTCCGGTTGCCACGAGGCTCCGGTTGCCACGAGGCTCCGGTTGCCATCAGGCTCCGGTTGCCAGCAGGCTCCGGTTGCCAGCAGGCTCCGGTTGCCAGCAGGCTCCGGTTGCCATCAGGCTCCGGTTGCCACGAGGCTCCGGTTGCCACGAGGCTCCGGTTGCCATCAGGCTCCGGTTGCCACGAAGCTCCGGTTGCCATCAGGCTCCGGTTGTCACGAGTCTCCAGTTGCCATCAGGCTTGCCTCAGCAGTATGCTCACAGTGTAGAAGGGAGGACCAGCTCGACTCTGTTTAACGTGCTGCACGACGTGCCATGCCGTGCCGCAGCGCGAGGCAGCGAGGAGCGCCCTGGAGCTGCGCCCCGCCAGCGTGCGGTGCGGATGGCTTTGAGCGCGCACTCGGGAACGGCTCGAGATGAAGCATAGTAGGGGGCGCTCGCACAGGTGGTGGTGGTGGACGATGGTTCCTCTGACAGTACTGTGGAAACCCTCGAGGTGCGCCCAGGATGCAATGCAAAGGGCGCCGATAGGACGTGCTTGCTTGGAGTAGGGCGCTGGACCAGGCATGTGTTGCTCGGCAGTGGGGCGCTGGATCAGGCGTGTGTTGCTCGGCAGTGGGCGCTGGATCAGGCATGTGTGTCTTGCTCGGCAGTGGGGCGCTGGATCAGGCATGTGTTGCTCGGCAGTGCAGCACACTCACGGTTGCGTGGGCTGATGGGCATGGTTGCAGGAGATGAAGCATGATCTACCGCATGTCAGGCTCATAGTACAGGTAGGCATGCACCTACGACAGCAAGGCATATGCTTTTCAAGGCGGCGTGGACCCCCGAACAGATGTCACATTCAGATCCAACCTCATACATAAATCTGGAGAAGGCCTGCTGCGGGAGCACTGACGCCATGCTGCGGTGTGCACGCTTCCAGAGCAATAACGAGGGAGCAGCGGTTGCTCGCAACGTTGGCGTGAAAGCTGCAAAAGGAGGTGAACACCCTGCCCACCTCGAGCACCCTAACTCGCCCTCTTCTGCAGCAGCGGCCACCATCCGGCACCATTATTTCTGTTGAGCCTTGCATCATATACGCACGGAGCCCTTCTCAGCGCGTGCATGACCATCGCTGCAGGTGTGGATGAACGTGATCAAACTTAATGCTGTAGCCTCGCTTCACTGCATTTCTGCACTCACCTTCGTCAGGCGCAGCCCTTGAATCTCTGTTCCGATCTCCGACTGTGCCCATAGCGCTCGTGGATCCACGGTGCACTGTGCTGGCGGATCCACGGTGCACAGCGCTCGCGGATCCACGGCGCGCAGCGCTCATGGATCCACGGTGCGCAGCGCTCATGGATCCTTGGTGCGCAGCGCTCATGGATCCACGGTGCACAGCGCTCATGGATCCACGGTGCGCAGCGCTCGTGGATCCACGGTGCGCGATGCGCAGCTGTACACAGCGCCACGTCTCCTGAAGCTAATGAGTCCGGGGGGCCTTTGCTTTGCTTGCTTGCGCATCGCATGTTGCAGCATCTCCGGCATTCCGTGATTTGGATCAGCTCGCCCGTTGGGTATATGCATAGTCCTAGCTTTCTTGGGGGGGGAACAGAGGGGCATCTTGGTACCTGTGCACCAGAGATGCCCCCTCCACTGCCTCCCCTCACTCAACTTCCCGATCCTGACACTATTGGGTGCATGCAGACACCATTGTTTTCATCGACTCGGATATGGTCGTGGTGTCCTCGTTCCTCTACGAACATGCCTCAAAACTCCATACCGCGCGCGGCGAGTTTGGTGCAACCTCTCTGCTCCAAACGCCGCCCCTCTCCATGCGATGTGCTGTTTTTTGTGTGCTGGCCACAAAAAGCAGCGTGTGCCTCGTTACAACTCTCTGCTGTAGGGCTGTGTCAGCTCCCAAATAGCTTTCAAGGAAGCTGTCGCCGCCCTAAGTGCCTCACCGTTTTGATCGCGCAAGTGAGAAGATGCGGAGAAGATGCGAAGATGCCCTAGAGTTGTAGAGGTTTATGTTTTAGGGTTCAAATCTTACATTTGATCGTGCGAATGATGGTTCCAAGTGCAGAATTCCCCTACTCTACTGACCATAGAACTAGTCTGATGGCCTGTGCTTGTGATAAAGGGTTTGGACTTCCCTTTGTGTGTGTGTGTCGGTGGAAGAATTTTTTGACATGAGGTGTCCATACTGTGTGGTGTGACTGCATTCATGGCATAACCATGGACCAACGGGTCCCATCCATCGACCGTGAGCCACTGGGGGGCATGCCAGCAGGATCCGCTCACTCCGTAACCCAGAGACCAACAAGTGTTGGGCGATGATCGGTCACATCGTATCATCTTTCCATGCTGCTTTGCATCTGGGTTAGGAATATGTATGAGTTTGTGGTATCTTCTCACGGCCCCGCCCTGCTGTTGATTTGCTTCTCACATCCACTGGGATGATGGTGGACTGGCTTTTGTTGGCGGACCGCATGCCGTTTAGTGTGTCGGTGGAAGGAGCCTTACGCTTACCTGGGCTTGAGCACCGGATTGGAATATTTCCATGACGGACCTGCGGTGCAGAGCTGGATGAGCTCCCAGCTACCCCACACTTTTCGGCTGTGATTCGTGTATGTGATGGGTTCGCTTTGCGCTTGGTTTGGGATGTGTCGAAGTGAATGGTATCGTGTCACGGCCCCGCCCTGCTCTTGATTTGCTTCTCACTCGAGCGCCTTCGGGAACATTTTAAGGGGCTAGATTTTAATCTCCCATTCTGATCTGACTTAAGAAGTGATAAACACTGGGAAAAGGATCAAAACCCGACCCAAAACGTGATCTTTATATAATTATACCAGACTGCGCACTTTCTGCGCATGAAAGTAGGGTATCGTTGAAAAGGTCTTTCCAAGCCGGATACATCGCAATCTTGACCTCATGTGCGGATGGTGCGCATCTCTTAATATTCACGAACAAACCGCTTTTGGGTTAGATAATTATCCGGGTTTTCATCGAGTTACAAGTGTTAACAATTTTAATGGGTCACGTTTTCACGATTAGGACGTGCCATTCTTATCTAGCCCCTAAAAACGTTCCCGAAGGCGCCCGAGCACGCCACTGGGATGATGGTGGGCTGGCTTTTGTCGGCGGGTCTCGTGCCGTTCAGTATGTGTGCATGCCCCCGTGGTACCTTTCTGGCGGGCACTGCCTCTTGAGGAATAAGGCAGAGACTAGTCTGCTCTCTCTCTCTCTCTCTCTCTCTCTCTCTCCGCAAGGAGAGGCAGGGTGGGGTCGCAGCCTCACTCTGTGTCCTCCCTTGATCTCTGTAGGGAGCACCTCGGTGCCCGCTTCTGTTTTTTGGTTTCATACGTCTTCCATTGTCAGACCATTGGTTTGCATTCATCGACCAACAGGTTGCGTTCATCGACTGTGAAGCCACCGGGGGGCATGCCGGCAGGATTTGCTCACTCCGATGCCCGGGAATCAACATGCAGAGTCGCGTGAAGTCGCGCAATCTCGCATTTTTGGCAGTGTTTGGCACATACATCCATCTATCCAACTTGCATCGCATTTGGTTTAAGATGTGTGTGCGTCGGTGGTATCTTGGCATCGGTGCGTCGGTGGTTGCTTCTCACATCCACGGGGATGGTGGTGGTCTGACTTTTGTTGGTGGGCCTCCTGCCGCTCAGTGTGCGTGTGCATGCACAGACATATTTCCATCAGTCTGCAGACCGTGAGATGGCTTGCGTGCTGTGGCAGGGGACGACCTGACATTCAGCTACGGGCGCGTTATCAACACGGACAACTTCGAGGACCCCTGCAGCGAGCCCTTCAAACTCAGGCACGTCCCAGCAGTGTGGAGGGCCCCGAGGCGCATCTGGAAGCTGCAGTGGCTTCCTCTCCCTCGCCTGTAAGGGTGATGCTGCGAGTCTCGTTGCCACCCTTCTTCTATTGATGCGCCGTGTACGGGCAGGTTGTGCGCACTCGTCGACAGTGGGCGAGGGGTGAGGAGGGCGCTCCCTGCAGTGACAGCTCCGCCGCGTTCTTTGCCACCGGCAACGTAGCACTCAGCCGGCGATGCTTGATGGCAGCGGCGAGAAGCGATGCTACAGCATGTTGTGAAGGCCCTTTCGACACTGAGTTCAGCGAGTACGGCTGGGAGGTCAGCCAGGCCTCCCCACGTTGCCGATGCCCCTCTCTCCAGCGATCTCCCGGTGCTGTATTTGGACTGGTGGGGGGCGGAGAATAGGATATCAAGTAGGATAGGTGGGCGAGCGGTGATGGCAAGCAAGATCTTGAGCTCCAGGAGCAGAGATGTGGCAGCAGTATGCACGCATTCAGTAGGGGAGTTGGTCAGGATCTTGAGCTCGGGGAGAGGCTGCGACAGCAAGGCACCCGAATTGTCCAGTGCCCCACGGCCGCGGTATAGCCTAGCAGCCACTCCTGGCGGCTTGCTGGGCCCACCTCCGATGCTGCAAAAGTGCTGTCACACGCACGTGGCATGTAATGCACGTGGCGCCTGTCCTTGGAGTACCATCTCCTCGGGCACATTCAGTATAGAACATTCGTGGGAGGGACCATCCTGACAGCATACTGGAAGTGGGAGGGCGGGCCCTTGCAGGGTTATCACTATCATCCAGCGTTCACGGTGGATCAGATTCCAGCGCTGATATCACAGGTGTGCCCTCCAATTGTGTCCTGGCAGGGCGGTCATCATTGAACCCTCCGTGAAGTTGTCAATCAATCAGAATTGTTCCTCGCAGCAAGCCGCGCCGAATCAGGTTGCAACGGTTGCAACATATTGGGTGAGCCCTCGTGTATCATTACAGCTTGGCGATCACCTGCAGGCCGCCAGGTCAGCTTCCATGTCCGCAGTAGTCATAGGCATGTCATGTGTGATGCCGAGCTGCTGTGGAAATGAGTGGCTACCACTTTGCAAGCGTCCCGGAGCACCGCGCATTCCGTTTCAGATCGCCGTATGCAAGTACGAGGGTGGTTGTGTTCGGAGAGTTGGGCATGCAGATGGAGATGAGGATGGAGATAGGGATGGGGGAGGAGATTGTGAGGGTTGCGGGGGCGGGAACGTGCACAGGAACGGCAAAGGGGGCGAAACGGAGCTCGTTTTTTTCTAAAGGTGGAGCATGGGCCCCACCCGCAGCACCCTCGTGATACTCCAAGCTCCCAAGCATAGCATTGCGAGGCTTCATCGTCTTGTCAATTTCGTTTACCTTTATCGTTCCCGCGAGTGGTCACCTTGCCTTCACCCTAGATACCTGACTTGAAAATAAGTTTGCTGGACCCATGCATCATCTGGCCGATGCATCCGACGTTGGCCTGCGAGGGGTATGCTTTTATGACACTGCATCCGACGTTGGCCTGCGAGGGTATGCTTTTATGACACTGCATCAGACATTGGCCTGCGAGGGGTTATGCTTTTATGACACTGCATCCGACGTTGGCCTGCGAGGGTATGCTTTTATGACACTGCATCCGACGTTGGCCTGTATGCTTTTATGACACTGCATCCGACGTTGGCCTGCGAGGGGTATGCTTTTAGGACACTGCATCAGATGTTGGCCTGCGAGGGGTATGCTTTTATGACACTGCATCCGACGTTGGCATATCTGCAAAATGCGTTATGACACGGCATCCGACAATTGGCTCCTTAGATTATGCTTGTGACTGCTCCGGACTGCTCATCAGCATGGATTTGCTCACCTCCAAGTTCCAGAGGTTGAAGCACTGCCCTTTAGTGTATGCCAAATCATTATGTGGTATACATTGCTTCCTTCAGTACTTCTCTTCCTTCTGCTACTCTCTCGGCGATCCTTCCCTCTCAGTTGATGGATGGAGGTCTGCTTTTTGTAGTGGATGTAATCGTTTCACGCCTCAGGCAGCGCTTGTCCAAACTTACTGAGCGGGAGGGTAGTGGTTTTTGCTGTGGGCATCGCACTTGGAACGACACCTCTTGCGTGCGGCACCTCGTCTTCTTACTTACCGGTTCGGCAGCATCCCAATTTAGGGGTCCGGCTTATGGTGCAGCTGACGCCACTACATTACGGGCTGTGGTTCCTGCTGACTCTCGGCGGGCTACTCAACGAGGACGTGTGGCGGCCACTTGTGGGTGCGTTGGTGCGCATCGGGCGGCCACGGGCAGCGCAAGGAGTGCTCAGTCCCATCCTCAACTGGCACTGCGTGTGTGCTGTCCGAAGTGAAGCCCGTGCATTGGGCATTTTTACTTAGTCCTGTCTAACGCACGGTGTGAATAAGGCAGAGGTCCTTGGTATTATGCACGTTCCTGTGGCCAGCACTCACAAATTTGTAGCCCTTGCTGACGAATGATTATCAGTATTCAACATCAATACATGAAACAGTCTCGACACATACCTGACCATAAAACAGGACGGTGCTATTGGAATCGTATTCATCAAGGGCCTTCAATATTATATTGGCAATACACACCTTTCCCCTCAGCGTGTAGGCTTGCTCAATTGGCACCAGCGACATGCTTTGTTGCTGGCAATGAGGGGTCCATGTGTAATTTGTAGCTGTGACATGCTTTATAGGTACATATATAATGTGAGGTATGTCACTTGATCTTAATATGCCCACATGCATGTATTCGCAACACGAAATTTGGTATGCGTGTACATGAGCATATTTCGTGATGCATGATACTATGATATTAATATGAAGCGACCTTCCTGCATACCTATGTGGGTTTCACACGGCTGTAAATCGCTTCTTGTGTAGCCTTGTATGCCCCGTTGCCGGGACATGCGTCGTGATTATCACGGTCTGATTTAATTATTGGATGCATCTGTTGCTTGGTACAAATTGCACAATGCGTGGTGGTAAGCCAGAGTGAATGATAACAATCACTTGATCTTAATATCGGTGGCCCCTGATCACCGATCTCTTTTGGATCGATAGCACAGAAAATGCGCCAGTGATGTTCTTTATTGTAACTGTGGATTGTCATATTATAGCAGACGAAGATCCGCGTCACATTAGTAAAATATGTGATCCAAAGCCACAAACATAGCGATGAACACGCTTAATCATGTTCGGTTGATAGTCAGCATCCGAGCCTATATGAAATTCTATACGTAAATCTGTCAATGAAGATGATCATGTATGAAATGCCCAACATTCGATGCACAGTTACCTGGCGCAACCATTCATGAATCTATGGCCAACGAGTTAAAAAATTTGCATGCTCTATCTATATGTGTTGCTCTTCTGGCAGCAAGAGATATATTCGCAATTGTAGACGAACTGGTGCGGTGCTTTCACTAATTATCTAAAAGATTTCGGGCAAAATACATGAGAAAGTGTAAGGTGGTCATCAAAGAATTTACTCGGCGCTCTCTTTTCTCGCTCGTGCTGTGCCATGGCCCGAATGAACTCCATTTGCAACTAGGCTAACGTACAATGAGGGGAAGCGAGGCTCGCGTCAATGATAGTCATATATGCGAGTGTCCCATCCATCATGGTGAGCAACCATGATGTCAGGCTCAATGTATGTGTCGGTAACGATGTCGGTTCTCCGGTATTATTATATATATATATCAGGCAAATGTGATGGTGTTTTTGGAGTGATATAATATCTGGTAAACCGGTATGAATCAATGCGTTTCACCAGCTACATTATCTTTGCTGACCATTGTACGGATGGGTGAGAGTTCTGAAATAAAGGTGCATTTTCTAGTCGACTAAACTGTATTTATTTCGCTGGGAGCGCGACTTGCTTTGTGTGATGCTCGCTAACCACGGTTAGGCTAGTGCACATGCGGGCTAAGATCCGTTTCAAACATATGCAGCACGGTTCCTTAAGAGTTCCTCATCGTCACTTTTCTTCTGCCATGGTCACCGACAAGTGTCCATCGTGTGTGCAGGCACGCCAACTCTGCGGTGCAACTGCAGACTCGGATGTTGATACGATGTGAGGTGTAACGAGTGATTAAATACGGTGGGTTGCTGCTATTAGTTACAACTGAATGTTGTACAGGCAATCCTCACTTTTAACATCTCTGCAACCAGTGATCCGACTTTCAAAAGCTGCTCCAACGATTAATGGCTGTTCCACTTCTTTCTGTAGCGTAAAGGCTTAAAGGGATACCCAAATTTGGGGAATATTTTTGGGGGAAATGTTTTAAGATTGAGAATGTTTTGATATGGATGGCTTCAGTTTGATGCAACTTTGCGAAAACGAAATTTGCGAAAAACGAAATTGGCAAAAATAAATTGTGTGAGCTCTATCCCAGTTTTCGGAATGAATATTTGGTAACATAAATTATGTTCGTACCAGTAATTACGACGAGTGATGACTTCTAGTCTGTGTGGCATGCAATAGATGCAGTCGAATCGCGTGACCATGAGCATTCCGTGTCACAGTCGAGCAAGTGTCGAGCGTAGACTCGCGATGCGACTCAGATTCCGCTTTGTGGGTCTCGGTCTGCTGGGTGTGTGATGTTGCGTTGGTGTATGATATGCTGGTATTGGTAGTTTTTATGTTTGTAGTTTATTTGACTTTGTGCTCTGACTGTTTACCCGGGGGTGGTGCTTAGTTACCATCGCAAGCGCTGCGTTTCAATTTCGGTAAAAGCGCGCTGGACGGTGGCTGTCTAACCCGCATCCTTGAGCATTTTACTTTCACCTCACCAGCATGTACATGTTTGCTAATTTGATCATATCGCGCGACTGGGACTTGTCCCTATCGGGACCCGCTTTCGGCCTTTGCCGACCATGCTGTTGACGTTTTACTTCTTCATCCAAAAAGTAGCAGAGCGACTGGAGCTTGTCCCTGGCGGGATCGTTCCTCGGTCTTTGCCGACCATACTATGGAAAGGTGAGATGTGTTTGTAAGGGGTCCGAAGCTTATTTAGTTCGCTGAACTGTCCGTAATTTGCAGGTTGGACGTCTGCTTTTTGTGCCTCAAGCAACCGCAGAATCGGAGTGTCCCGTGGGATTCGCGGAACTCTTCATTTCAAGGTGCGTGTGTCGTCTTGTGTGGCAGATCGTTTTCCACCTCTTTTCTAGAAAGTCTATCAATGATTTTGCTTCGTTACTGATAAGGTTTTGCTTTGGTGTGCGCAGACATCACGCGCCACTCGTGACACAGCAGAAGTGAGCATCGTTAAAACATAGTGGTTTAGCGTAGCCTAGAATCGCGCTGTGAAAGCACGGGCAAGATCATGTAGTGATCGGTAAATTTTAAGAGGAGATCGTGATAGAGTATTATTTAGAGTAGATCAGAGTCGCCTCTAGGAAGTATTGATTTTAAGTAATAGCCTGCAGTGCTGCAGGCCTGCAGCCGTAATAACTTTCATAAATACTGGTGGAATACTAGCGATGGTAACCTGCATGTGTTGCTTGAAAATGGTGTCGCTGCTCCTACGAGGCCGTGGCTGTTGTAGGTTTTCGGTAGCTTCGGATAATCCACAGTGAAAATACCAAATATGCGCCGTGTTCTAGGCGTTACATACATCAAATGTGGAAATATTTTATTATCAAGTGATCAATATATCAGAGTGATGGGACTCCTGCATTAAGCAATAGCAAAAAGGACATATTGCTTCGATCCAGGAATTGCTTTCGTCGTAAAATACCTACAAGAACTTACAAGCATTTGGAGTGAAATTGATAACATTATTCGTGCGCTGATGTTCCAATAGCATTTAGGTCATTGCAAATGTGTACGATCAGAAGTCGTGTTAGACATCGATGCTTTGGAGTCCTTGTATGACACCGTTGACACAATATGCATGCATTCCATGTGTAAACCCTGAGCTCACCGACCCCTCCAACTTACCTGCTCACAGTGATACTGAATGGAATAATTAATCCTGAAGCAAATGATTTCCCCCGGATCAGATTTTGTCCCAAATAAAAGAATATTGTTGGAATTGTAACCGTAAAATAAAATACCCTGAGGGACCCTGTTTCATGTTCACAAAAATGGGATTCACATACAGCGTGACAGTTCCCAGGACACCGTGTCCTTCGTGGTTTCCAGTGCATGGTTGCTCCTAGCACAACATGGTTCCTGTAGTCATCTGACTTTTCAAACCTAGATCACACCACAAAAAGCGCAGCTTGAGCAGAGCTCGGCTATTCTTCAGCACGTCAGATAAATCATTTGGCAGTGTCTGAAGACATCCGTGATTCTCTTGTTCATCTTATCGCAGATTCCAATTCCGATCATTGCCAGATCATGATATTCCAATCGTGGCGTGCAACGCACTTGACGTTCATCCAGACTTTGCTGCGAACAAATGCTGACAGCCTTGATCCGAGTGCCCTTCTCCCTATATTGTAGCAAAAAAGTAATACAGAAATCCAGAATGCTGATGACCGGAGGGTTCAAACATTTTACATTTTGGAATTCGTCTTCTTTGCGTCACCGCATATCGTCAGGTTTAGCGGTCCCATCCCTCCCCTTTCCACTTCACGACATCGTGAAGGAACTCGTTGACAGCCTGCAGGGCATATATCCAGGAAATTCTCATACTTTCTCGTAGCCAGCACTTGAGGATGCGGAATCGCCCGTCTAAATTGTGCCGGCGTGCGCATCACAGAATACGGAAGAAGAAGATGAGGCGCATAAGAAATTGCAAGGTTGGCGTGGCGGACTGCGAACATGGACACGCCGGTACAAGATGGAGCTGAGACACGCTTTTCATGATGCCGTCACGGTGCATTGTGCACCAGAAGAATGCGACCAAGCATGGGAGGGAGGCACATGCTACAGTCGGACTTGAAACGCGCCTCATCCACCCGCACTCCCTGGAGGGCGGCGCACCTTGTGAGGGGGGCCAAGAGCATCCTGCGCGGAGCGGACATCCTGCAGCCCGCAGTTGGAGACAAGCGTGTGCAGGTGGCTCAGCATGAGTTCCGGCACTCTCTTGTGGACAGCAAAGTCCTGCACGAGGTCCATGTGTGTGAGGATCTGCGCGCAGGACATCAGAGCCTCGGATGGCCAGCCCCACACGGAATACACTCGCAGAAGCCCCATAAAACAGGTCATATTGTACTCCTCGTTCACGCCCGCTCGGTAAGCCCGCTCCGCGTCCTCCAGGTGCAGCAGGCGCTCGCTCAGCAAGCCTCTCTTCAGCCAGTCGCCTGAAAAAGGAAGGGGAAACCGTTTAAATTGGTTGCCCTGAGAGCGCCGAGCCTCCCGAAACAGCACGCACCAAAGCATGGACGGGGGAAGAAGCACCTGCCGTCAACGGAGGCCCAGGTGTGACCACCTGACCTGGGTCCTCATCTGAATCGTAGTCCTCATCGTCCATCTCGTCCTCGTCATCCTCGTCATCCTCGTCAAGACCTAAATCTCCGCAACAACCGCTCAACGTTGCGCACTGCTGTGGCATGCCATGATCTTACACCCCCCGATGACGTGCCATGGTGTTGCATCCCGCGATGGCACCCTAATGATGCCCCGCAATCGTGGCACCCTCATCGCGCCGCACAACCGTGGCACCCTAATGACGTCCCGCCACCGTGGCACCCTAAAAGCGCCGCACAACTGTGGCACCCTGACGACATTCCGCCACCATGGCACCCTAAAAGCGCCGCACAACCGTGGCACCCTGATGACGTTCCGCCACGGTGGCACCCTAATCGCGCCGCACAATCGTGGCACCCTGATGACGTCCCGCCACCGTGGCACCCTACTCGCGCCATACGGCGCAATTTATGCGTAAGGAACACTGTTTAATATGAGACGGAAGATACTCGGCAGATCTTCATTTTGCATCATATTTAATTTATGACGATCGCGAATGACATGCTGATCTATGTCACATGGTAATTTAAAGTTTTAATCCGTACCGCTCAGAAAAGCTACTAGCTTCAATAAATACAGCAGAGCCGCGCGATTGGCATCTCAGAAGAATCTCGAGCGTAATACCGTATTTAATAACCTTGTAAATTTTACACGAGTAATTAGTTTTGAGGAAACCGGTCGATCGGGAGGGTTTTTCACATAACTCGATATACACGTGGCAAAGCCTATGTTACTTAGGGATGTCGTATATTTCCCACGTGTATGTATGGATATATAGAAAACCCTCCCGACAGGTTGATGCACCTTCTAAAAAAATTGTACTCCAGCACCCCACGTTCATATTTCTAATGAAAGTATGCCGTTCAACTAACTAAATAAGGATTCACTGTCATACTGTAATCCTGGGGTTGTCTGTACTGTTCATTTCTTTCAGTGCGATATATACCGTAGAGATTAATGATGCTGACGAGTTTATATATTGATGACTCGAAGAATAAAATAAATAATATATGGAGACAAAACGGCGTATGCCGCACAACCGTGGCACCCTGATGACGTCCCGCCACTGTGGCACCCTAAAAGCGCCCCGAATGGCGCCACACAACTGTGGCACCCTGATGACGCTCTGCAATCGTGGCAGCCTCCAGCGAATTCCTGAGATGCTGCATAATCTCCACTCATGGTCGCTGGTGGATGATCCTTCATTCACTGCACGCACACTCTCGCGTGTTTCCAGGCTTCTGAGACTGAAGAGGAGACGCTCAAATGACCACTGAAAGCTGCACGCTGTGAATTGCGCCCGCCCAAGCTGCCCATGCTTGCTGGCAAACACCTGGCAGTCGATCAGAGTGGCCGGCACTGGACACATCCAGACGGGGGCAGCACCCCAGCGACTTGCGCCACGGGATGCTACAGCGATGCGGCACTTGGCTCACCTTTCATCAGCCTCTTCTGGCGACGCTTCACCTTCCACTCGCTGTAGCGCCAGTCCATGTATACTGCGAGGTCCTCGTAGATGGCCTGCAACACCCCGGGTGCGAGCACACTCGAAATTCTTCCCAGGTTTCTGGCCACATCCAGCCCGGGGATGCCCATCCCGTGGGTACCAAAACACACAAAGCAGAGAAAGGCCAGGGTACAAAGGCGAAAGCACAGAGAAGGCACGCACTGAGGCCGGCAGCAGCGCAAGCGGAGGGGGCTGAGGAGGCTAAGTCAGAGGACACACCTGAATGATCTCGTCCAGCCACACCGCGCAGATGCCCTTGTGGGTTGGCAGCTGCCCCAGGTTCACCACAGCGTTGTAGATCTGCATCTTCCTGGCAAGTGCCGGGGACGTGCCCGGAGGCAAGGCTGGCTGCTGTTGCTGCTCTCGCTGCGGCGGCGGCGGCCCTGCACCTTCTGTGCTCTTCGCTTCTGCGCCCACTCCCCCGCCCAGCATCCGCTCGGAACCTTGACACCACCATCGCCGTGTTCAACCTGCTGGTGACCTGATCACAGCCGGCTTAAACAAAGCCCCTGCCAAAGTGAACCCAGCTCCCAGCCGTGGGTACGCCCTGTCAAAGGGCTGCCCAAATCAACCGCGGCGCCTCGGCCCTCCATTCCTTTCCTCTCCCCTCTCGTTTCCACTCACTCCTTTCTGCCGCTGGTGCTCGGAGCAGAATCGTGCGGGGGCTCACCTCCAGCGCCCTCAGCGTCATCGCTGCTGGAGACATCAAGCGCTTCCTGTGGCACCTGTTTCTGAAGCCCGGCCCCTCCGGCGCCCGGCTCCCTGCCTGCCTTGGTCCCGGTCACGCTGTCCTCAGTCAGCGCCGCGGGGTCGGCAGCATCGCCGGGCCTCTCTGCCTCAGACAGCGCGCCACCCTCCCTGTCGCCCTCGTAGCCTGCCCCCCGAGCCCTCCCCCATCCCCATCCACCTCACTACCTTCACCAGTGCATGCACGGCTACCTTCTCGGATGACGCTACGGATGCACGCAGCCTCCGCCTTCTCGGATGACGCTGCAGATGCACGCAGCCTCCGCCTTCTCGGATGACGCTGCGGATGCACACAGCCTCCGCCTTCTCGGATGACGCTGCGGATGACGCTGCCTCCGCCTTCTCAGATGACGCTGCGGATGCACGCAGCCTCCGCCTTCTCAGATGATGCTGCGGATGCACGCAGCCTCCGCCTTCTCAGATGACGCTGCGGATGCAGCCTCCCGCCTTCTCGCTGCGGATGCACGCAGCCTCCGCCTTCTCGGATGACGCTGCGGATGCACGCAGCCTCCGCCTTCTCGGATGAGCTGTGGATGCACGCAGCCTCCGCCTTCTCGGATGACGCTGCAGATGCACGCAGCCTCCGCCTTCGGATGACGCTGCGGATGCACGCAGCCTCCGCCTTCTCGGATAATGCTGCGGATGTATGCAGCCTCCGCCTTCTCAGATGATGCTGCGGATGCACGCAGCCTCCGCCTTCTCAGATGATGCTGCGGATGCACGCAGCCTCCGCCTTCTCGGATGATGCTGCGGATGCACGCAGCCTCCGCCGATCGCCTCCGATAGGACTGCATCACCTCTCCACTTCCTCGGAGATCCCTTAAATTGGGCTCTCGTTCCGCCCATCCCGCTACAACCCCGCAACAGCTCCACTCGGCAGATGGCGCAGCTGTGAGGCCCCCCTGGAGGTTCCAATCATCCGTGTGGCCCCCCTCCCTCGAGTGGCTGTGCGCCTATCCCTGGGTCCTGGAGCTACCACGAGCACTGCTGCCAGACAGGATCACTCTACGCGCTGCACGGACAACCTGAACCGTGCGCCCATCGCAGGAATCAGTGAGGACAGCAGTTCTAGTCCCTCGTCCAGATCCGGATCCGTCCGATAGTCACCCTGAACGGGCCCGAGCTGTGTGAGTGAGATCGCGAGCTGTGGCTGCACACATCGAAATGTCGGCTCGTTTTTATCACCCGTTGCCCCTCAGAAAATCAGCTGTTTCTCCCACCTTTACTGACGGAAATCATCAGCTTTTATGCCTGATCATTCGACCGACGCGAGCCTGACTTGGTGGGACATCTGCACGCTAACACTTACAAGCTAACACTGCCCCGCAGCGACGATCCGAATCAAAGCTAACCCGGCAGCGACAGTCCGGAACCGATGCCTGCACTGGCAAGAATGCTCCGCAGGTACGCGGCATACCCCGTCCCGTGTGACGCCGAAAGGGGGGCTTGTGGTGGCACCTGCAGGCTCGCTGCTGGAGCCGTCCATCTCTTCTGGGGCGGCCCCGGGCCCGGCCTCCGGCGCCTTGCCCTTCAAGGCGCGGTGCATGTCTTGCAGGGAGCCCGCGGAGGAGGCCGACTCGCAAACCGCGCCCGCCCCGCCTACGCCCGCTTCGCAGGCGCCCACGTGCACCGCCGACATCTGCTGCGAGGCGTGCCGCTCCTGCGCGGACACCACGCTCGCGCCGCCCCCGGCTTTGAGCGCAGCGTGCAGCTCCCGCAGCGACATCGAACCGTGCTTCACCTCGCATACCGGGCCTGGCTGCGCGGCCACAGCATGCTGCTGCCGGAGGGACATCGGCGTGGAGCTGGTCTTCGCCTCGGACACCGGGCCGGCTGTGCTCGCGGGCTTGCTGACAGGAGACTCCTCCACAGCCGTCAGGATAGGCGAGGCGGGCAAGGGAGGCTTCGCAGCAGGCTGCACCACGGGCCCCGCAGCCCCCCCTCGGGTCAGTGCCATGCAGCCCTTAGGACTACTGAGGCGCAATCGGAAAATGAAATCGTGCGCGGCGGTCCAGATCCGAGGTGAAGCAGAGGATCCACTCAGACGGGCTCGCAGCCGCAGCCGCAGCCCGCACGCACAGACACCGCCACTCCGGTTGCCAGGGCTGCTCAGCGTGGACATGCCGGTTTGCCAGGCCCCCGGGCAGGGCCCTGCTGGTCCGTGAGGGTGCCAGGGGCCGCCAGCGTGCTGAGCATGCTGCCTGTGGCCAGGCTGGGTGGTGGGACTACCAAGCGCCGGCAAGGTGATTAGTGCGATTATGCTGGTTGCGGCCGTGGACGCCCAGGAGATACCTTCACAGCTGGAGCATCTTGCTTGCCCTGCTCTGCCTCCTCCTCCTCCTCCTCCTCCTCCTCCTCATCATCATCATATTCACCGCTCTCATAATCCTCCTCGTCCTCCTGTAGCATGCCCCACAGCTCCCTCGTCTTCCACTTGTCCCGCAAGCCAGGCAAATGCGCATAAGTGTCCCGAAGTGAGTGCTGAATCCTTTGATCCCCGGCGTGGGTACATAGTGCAGCTGACTCACTATACAGTGGTTTGGAGACTTGGAGTTGTCCAAGAAATCGGTCCAAAGATGAGACACACACGGGCTGCTCTTCCGGCGCCCTCACAGCTCAGAGGCAACTCGGGCACCCACCTCTCCAGTGTACTCCCCTGAGGCATCGCCTGGGTCGACGTCGTCATCACTGTATGCCACGTCAGCATCCATGATGAAGAGCTCGCTTCGCAACTGAGACAATTCCCCCGGCAACATCCCGCAGGCGCCACGTCAGCACAGCTTGCCTCCAGCGGTGGCTCCACCGAATGCCACCTGGCATCCGCGTGGGGCAACAGGCACGCGCGCCCCGGCGCACCCGCGGTTGCTCTACCAGAGATGCCTAGCAACGGCAGCGCAAGGTGTGTGACAAGCCGGCGGCAAACTGCCAGAGCTTGCACCTGCAGGAATTTGTCCCAGCTGAGCTGGTCGATGATGTCGACGAGCAGGCCGTAAGCGATCGTGCGGCTCCAAACAAATGCATTCTGCCGTGCGGGAACCTGCTGCTGAGAGGCCACCAGCGAGGCTCCCGGCAGATCCCCCAAGTCCACCTTTCCTTCCAAAGTCGTCTCCTCCACACACTTCAGCTCCACCTCCAGGTCTGCAGAGCAAACCCCCAGTGGCACACACTTCAGCCTCCACCTCCAGGTCTGCAGAGCAAACCCCCAGTGGCCACCATCACGTGTTCATGACGTCTTCAGAGGGAACCTCTCAGCGGCGAGCCCCCACGGGCAGGTGTAGCCAGAATATTGCTGCAGCAAGACATGTGCCACGTCACACCGCTACAGCGAGAAACACAGCACACCACTGCAGCAAGAAACACAGCACACCGCTGCAGTAACACGCATGCCACAACACATCGCTACAGCGAGAAATACGGCACACCGCTGCAGCAAGAAACACGTTTTGACGCACTGCTGTGGCAGGAGCCACGCCACAACACATCGGCAGCAAGAAGCACGCAACAACACACACCGCTGCAGCGAGAGACGTGCAATAGGACGACCATGCAACAACAAAACTGCAACAAGAGATGGGTTACGACACATCACTGTGGCGAGAATCGCACAGCACACACCGCTGCAGCGAGAATCCGGCCAGGACACACCACTGCAGCAAGAAACACGCGACAACACACACCACTGCAGCAAGAAACACGCAACAGCACACACCACTGCAGCAAGAAACACGCAACAGCACACACCACTGCGGCGAAAGAGACTACAAGACACCACGCTGCAGCGGGAGACGCACGACATATCACTGCAGCGAAAACCACACCCCAACACACGGCAAAGTCGCGTCATTAAAAACATAACTGCAGCGAGAACCGCACCAACACACGCTCCAGGGAGAAATACGCCAGGTCACACCGATGCCGGAGCGAATGCGCTAAGATACGCTCCAGGGAGAAATACGCCACGTCACACCGATGCCGGGGCGAATGCGCTAAGATACGCTCCAGGGAGAAATACGCCACGTCACACCGGTCTCGGAGCGAATGCGCTAAGATGCGCTCCAGGAGAAATACGCCACGTCACACCGATGCCGGGCGAATGCGCTAGAATCGCTCCAGGGAGAAATACGCCACGTCACACCGGTACGGAGTAGATGCGCTAAGATACGCTCCAGGGAAAAATATCGCCACGTCACACCGATGCCGGAGCGAATGCGCTAAGATAGGCTGCAGAGAAATACGCCACGTCACACCGATACCGGAGTGAATGCGCTAAGATAGGCTGCAGAGAGAATCACGCCACGTCACACCGATGCCGGGGCGAATGCGCTAAGATGCATCACTGCAGAGAGAAACACGCCACGTCAACCCAATGACGGGGTGAATACGCTAAGATACATCGCTGCAGGGAGACACGCCACGTCACACCGCGGATGGGGCGAATGTGTTGAGATGCATCGCTGCAGAGAGGCGGCTCCAACCGCATTCGACCCGGGAATGTTGCCTCGAGCGAGCACTACAGACACGAGCAGCAGGCACTGGCATCGGCTGGTGTGCAAAGAGGGAAGGGGTCTGAAAGTTCACCTGGGTCGAGCAGAACCTCGTTTGGCTGCGTTTGTGCACCCGGAGCTGGCGGCAGAATGACATGTATCAGCTCAGCTTCGTCACTTTCCTGCACCACACAGAGCCGTCGCTGATGGAAAACCTTCGAGCAAGCTCCTCCATGCAGGCTACTTTTGGCCCTTGCTACGGAGACGAGACGCCCTAAATCGTGGTTGACTGAAAGGCGCCTCGAGGCAGGCTTTTGCCAACATGTAGGGACAGGCGAGCCTCCAGGTGACATCCGTGCACTCCACACACACAAGGCAGATGGGCTCTCCTGAACAGTGCGAGGGGCGGGGGCATCCTGCTCAGTGCAATGAGTGCAAGAGGGGGCACCTTGGCTGGTGGCGGGGGCATCCTGCTCAGTGCAATGAGTGCAAGAGGGGGCACCTTGGCTGGTGGTGGGGGCATCCTGCTCAGTGCAATGAGTGCAAGAGGGGGCACCTTGGCTGGTGGCGGAGGCATCTGCTCAGTGCAATGAGTGCAAGAGGGGGCACCTTGGCTGGTGGTGGGGGCATCCTGCTCAGTGCAAATGAGTGCAGAGGGGGCACCTTGGCTGGTGGCGGGGGCATCCTGCTCAGCGCAATGAGCGCAAGAGGGGCACCTTGGCTGGTGGCGGGGCATCATGTTCAGTGCAATGAGTGCAAGAGGGGGCACCTTGGCTGGTGGCGGCGCCATCATGTTCAGCGCAATGAGCGCAAGAGGGGTCTGCCCCACAGCGAGGTACGCCCTCACCAACACCATCCAAGCACGAGCGCCTTTCACATTAAATGACACCTGCGATGACCTCCCCACACCGATCACCCCGAAGCATCGGCCAGCCTTGCAACACTCAGCCTCCATCGAGAGCTCCAGCGCCAGTGCCCCGATTCCCTGGGTAGCAGCTGTATAGGAACGCTCCTACCGGAATTCAAGGGCTACTGTGAACCTTTTATTCATTTTACGAATAATTATTTATTTGCTCGATATAATCTACGTGGCGCTTACATGGTCCGACGTGGATATGACGGGTCACAACTTTTATTTTGTTAATTATTTTTCAAACCTCATTTTGGAATTAAAATCAATAAAAGGTCTACAGTAAGTGGGCGGGCGACCCTCGAAAGGTGGCAGTAAAACCAGAATGTGCTCAAAGGGTGGGAGAAGAGGTGTCAGGAAGATCGCTGACTGGACTACAACAATAGTAGTGCTGGGAACGGGCGGACCAGCGGGAAGCGGTGACGTCAGGAGCGCCTTACCGCATCACGCGCTGCACCGATGGCCGCCTGGTACTCCTTCATGTCCATGAAAGTCTCCGCAAGCGCCGTCAGCACCGGCACCGAGCGCGCATTCACTGCGCATCCCCCCCGCCCCGCTGAGCCACTTCCTTGGCCCTCAGAGGTGACCCTTGCGCGGGAAAGCACACGCAGCGCCCAGACAGCTGCCCTCAGAGGTGACCTGTTGCACAACACCCTACACGAGGCGCGGCCGTTCCTGGCACAGCACCTAGCAAGAGCCCTCGCAACGCAACAAAAGTGGCACTTGCTAAGCCAGCCCCAAACGCAGCTACAACCTGGGAGGGATTGAGGGTATTGCGCTGGTGCAGGTGCGGGAGGAAAGCATCAGCACCCTTGAGTGCCGCCTCGAGCGCCTGGAGGGCGTCATCAAAGAGACGGAGGTTACGCAAAGCCTGCACCAACGGCACCACCGCCTCGAACTGGTACTCCGCCACGGTACGGAAGAACTCCACCGCCTGTTGCAGATCGCCCCCCGCTGCTCTCTCAGGCGATCCTCCTTCCTTCTGGCGGCCCTCTGCTGGATCCACCACCTGCCCACCAGTCTGGAGCCTGACAGCCCGAGCCGGGCTCTCAGGAGCAGACGCTGGAACAGACGGCGTCGACGCGCGGTGCATCAAGGTGCACTCCTCGAAACCTGCGGAAAGTCTCAGGCAGGCGGTTTCGCCGGTTGCCGCTGCCCTCTCCTGGAAGCTGAATGCTCGAGGTATATTGAGACGGGAGAAGCCAGCGGAGGGGGTCGTATCCCACGAAGTGGTAGAGCTGAGCACGCCGCACCTGCGCTTGGCGCTGACGAGACTCGAAGTGGAGCAGCACGGTGTCGAGAAGGACGTCAGACCCTGGGGCATTGTAGATTATTCTGTGCACAACACACTCCACCTTTAGAGACCTGCCCCGAAAATGCTTGTGGGCTCCGGGCTTCTGGAAAGGGCGGAGATCCGCTGGTGAAAGCAGCTGGGGGCTCTCAGGCAGTGCCGAGAAAAGTCCAGCCGCGGCACCACAAGTTTCCCCAGCCCCTTATCCCAACTTAACCCTCTCCCCTTCACCTCGCAACGGCCTATCCTAATAACAAGGCTCCGTGGCAAACCCCCTCCCGATAACACGGCCCACCGCAGCCCCACCCAGACACAAGGCCGGGATGCATCGATCGCGATGTTAATACCCGTTCACGGTCACGTCCAATACACAAGAAGAGTTGCACTAGGGATGTGAAAGAGATGGAGTAGCACCCTTCTTGCGTGATCGTCTGCAGCAAAGGGGCGACCGTGGTGGCGACACCCTCCGCATAAAGCTCGAGCACCGTCGCTAGAATCGTCCTGCGGCCCCAGATACCGATCAGAGACTCGCACCTCCCCGAGGCCCCGCTCCCCACGTCAGCCATCTGCCCTCTGTGCGGTCCGCAATCCCGTCAGAGACTAGCACTTCCCTTAACGGCCCGCACGATCCCTCGTGAAGCCTTCTCTGTGTACAGAGAAATTAGCTAAACCTACGTGCTTGAACTGTAGATAAAGCTATTGGTTTATCCTGGAAGGCAGAAAACACAGGCAAAGCACAAACGAGCCAGCCAAATATCGTTGTCCATGTTCTAGAACTTGTATTGTTACGATAAGGACGAGATTCCTGAGTAGAAGAACACAGCCAGAAGGGTGCTCCCCTTTGGCACATCCCTTCGCCTCTTCGCTGAAGTGTCCACACAGGTGCTGTCAGACCGCGCGGGCTCGCAAGCTGAAGTCTCCACGTGAGTGTGGTCAGGCCGCACTCAGGCCGCATTGAACAGTACGCCGAGTGCAACCAAAGGGCTGCACACTGACACAGAGTCGAGGCCTGCGTGAAGAAGGAGCTTGTCCTTTCGGGAAATGCAACGGCGAGAGAAAGCGGGGAGCGCACTTTTCTGTTTGCATCGACACGAGCTGGTCGAGGCGCCGGACGCAGCCAGTGCGGAGGAGCACGGAGGGCGGGATGCGGACGTTGCGTAGGAACGCGGAAACGAGTGCGCCCTTCCACATTTGCTCATCGACCTCGTAGTTCTCGCCCTCGCCGTCAGACTGCCCTCCACCCGCCGCTCCCGCGCCTGTTGTGAGATATCTGCCCTAGCGGTTGCGATGGGTGGAGCTGTCCGCATACGTTCGTTCACGTGTGCTTGGATGGAAATATCTTGTGTTTAGTCGAGGAGTTGCAACGAGCGCCACAAAATATGCGTACCAGAAGACAAGTTCGAGGACTTTGACGCGAGCACGGAGCCGGGAGAACTTGTGAACCATGGCCTCGAAGTGCGCGGTATGACTTCGACTTTGAGAGCGCGCAACGCTGAGGAACGGAATAGGTCCGATCCAATCCAGAAGTCTCATTTTTCCACAACAGTGAAACCTTTGAGGCTAGGGCTGAAACGGACGAACAAAAAAGCATCCCCGAAAGGCCCACAAATGCGAGAGGTAATAACGAATAGCTGTGGGACCTGACACACAGAAGACTTCACCCGGAGGCCCCAGAGATCCAAACGTGAGCAGGACTCCGACCAGCAGAACAACACCAGCAGCATCTCCTCACAGCTGTTGGTCGCAGTTTCAGAAGTGTGTTGGCTTATGCAAGGCGATCTAAGTAATATTATTGGCTGTTGGTTGTTGCGAAGGAGATATTGAAGGGCACAAATCGTCTGGGCTCTCGGGGATGCTGCGCCTCATCCCTTGTCTTTGAAAAAAAATGTGAAAAAAACCCCAAAACAGATACTTCGGTGACCACCTGATATGAGACATAGAGCACGGAAACTGCCGGAAGGAAAAAGGGGCATCGATGGTTACCACTTGGGGGGAACGAGGTGCGGGTAGCTGCATGCAGATCCTAAGACAAGAAAATTTTATGGTTGTGGCTTGAATTTTCTTCGTTTCCATGTCGAAGGACCAACAACACGAACGATGAGGTGAAAACACTCCACACTTCAAAGGTAACACGCATGTCTCCGCGGGAGATAACGTCCTTCACCTTGAGGGAAACTCTGGCCAGCAATGCGATTGATTACATATTTGGGGGGATATTGGAATCTCACCGCGTATGCAGTAACGCCACCTGGAACTGTAAGTTCACAACGAATGTCTAGTCGTGAGAAGGCGTCGTAGCAGCAGTATAAGCCTCCCTCCACGCGTACGTTCTTGTTGCCTCGGAAAAACGATCGCAGGAAAGTCCGATTCTCCAGTCCAGACTCCAGACTTGCAAAATATGCGGCAATAGAGGCTTGCGAAGACGTGTCGAGTCCGAGAACCCAGTGATAACCACCTGTGGCCAAGTCATCAGTATCCTCGTCCTCGCTCACTCCGCGTGGTCCCTTGCGCAGCCAACACAGATCGGGTGGCCCTATCCCTCCCCGTGCCGTAAGCGTCGCGACAGCCTCGTCACGGGCAATAACCGCTTCCCCTAAAGTGGTCTCGCAGTGCTCTGGTGTGTGCTTGATCGCCACCTCCATATTGCTCGAAAAAGCTTTCCTCCTATGTGAAATAACTAGAAGCCACAAAAAAAAGTTTACACTAGCATTTTCAACCACATTTGGCAAGAATTGTCAATCGAAGTCAAACCGCTAGGAATTCCTACAGATAAATATACGTCTAGATTTCTCGTTTGGTTGGAAGGCTTGCTGCTCAAACGTCTTTTTGCAGCGAAGTATCATTGACCATATTTGTTTCGTGTCACGAATATCATATTCCCATCTTTTATATCTTTAACTCTATGACGGTTTGCCCTCCAATTCTGGAGGGAACCCCAGCCCCAGCAGGGGCAGTGATTCAGCTGCATTGTGCGAGCTGTAGCGTAGGGCCCATAGCCATATTTCGGTGCACAGGGGTCGAGTAGGTCCCTTGGGATAATTTGTACCGCCGTGGGGCTAAGGGGGGCGAGAAAAACCTGCAAAAAGTTTGCAGAATTTCTGGGGTCAAGTCATAGAAGTCCGGAGGGGGTAATCAGTGTGGTGGGTGGGTGAACTGAAGGTGGGCTGTCGAGTGATTCCCTTGATGGCTAAGGGCGTGCGAGCTACTCGGATACTCCACAAGACATGCTTATAAGTCCCCTGAGGGGTGGAGGGTGGAGGGGTGGGAGAATAGTGGGATGACAGCCCGTGGCTGGCAGTCGTGAGAGGTCTACGTTGTCGCAAACGCGTGCATATGATGGGACAAATACTGATAGTCCCGAGTAACTTCGATGCTCGCATGTATATATCTGGCATATTCTCAACGTACACATAAGTCTGTAATAATCCAGGCATGTTCCAGCATAACACACGATCGTAGAGCTACAAAAATTTTGAAATTCTGCGAGAACAGGTGTTCCGCTCGGTGAAAACGAACTGGCTAACGAGCTGAGCTCCATAAACAGTCCGGCCGAGTGCTTTTATCATGCATCTCGGAAACCCGGATAATACGAAATAATGACTGACAGTACAGTACTACTGTACTGTCATCCTAGCTACTAGCGGAGTCACGGTTCCGATCAGAGACAGGTCAGGCTAGGGGCTATCAGAGCCCATAATAATAACCCTGAACCTAAAGTCTAGCACACCACCCGGAGCTGTGACTGTAGCTAATAGGGCTAGGCAAGCGGAGCAAACTAAACAGATAACAAACAACTACTTCACTGGAAACAGATATACTTCTAGCTGGGTGCCCGGGGACTTGTCCCGGCACAACCCACCACTGCGGCTAAGGCTAATCACACCTCCAGGATTTGAAATAAGCAGACTCTAGCCACTGTAAAGCTGGTCGGCAGAGCCGAGTTCAGGTGACGGATTCCAATCAAGAAAAGCATCCGAAGTCAATTGAGAAGAGACACCATAAATGTTGACACCACCAGACCCAAGCGGGTCAGGCGGATCCCAGAGTGGAGTGGCAAAACCATCAGACTGGTAAGTAGCCGAGGTCGATTGAGAAAAGAACCGCGGCACATCATGCAGCGGCAATGACGAAACAGCAGGCACCGTAGGCGGGTTAAGAGAATCCAGTAGTGCTTCATGGGACCGTAGTGAATCGTAGCCGTAAGTGGCTCCGGGCTCAACCAGTGTCAGGGTCATGACCGATGACATATGTGTCATACATGTCATACGTGTCATACCTGTCAGACATGTCATACCATGTCATGTCATGTCAATCGGTCGCGTCATATATTTATGACAATCGACAGTATGGTCGACCATGACTGTACATGTCGAGTCGCGTCATATATTGATATGACATTCGTCAGTACGGTCGACGATGACTGTACAGGTCGCCAGATGATAATGTCATATTATCAGGCATCCCTGTCATCGAGAGTTCGTAAGTCGAACTCGATGATGGCAAAGCGAAGATACATCTTGAATAACAAACAAGAACCATCTTACCGGAATATCCTAGTTCACAAGATATCAGAGGGTCTCGAACTGTGTGTGGATAAACTCTCTTAATAATATAAACCCTAAGCTATATATACCCCGAACGGTCTCGCAACGGTAACGGAGTCTAGCCTACCTGTGACACAGCGTATGTCACAGCACGAGCCTACAGATCAGTCAGCAGTCCAGTGTTGGCCTAGGGGTCTGTCATAGGGGCCTGCACCGGGACTCCCAGTCAGGGCTGCCTATACAGATTCCAGCACACCACCCCAGCAATGTGGGTGGTGACTGGCTAGGAGAGTCAGAAGTGTAAGTTGTCAGGGCAGGAGCTAGGGTGACAGGTCCTAACTGCTAATCCAACTGTGCCATTCTGATACACAAATCGGAACCCTCTAGCTAGTACAAGAGCAAAAGCATACAGGCAATGAGTGTCCTGCTAAACTACTGAAAAGGTCTGCACCAGCAAGTCAGATTGAAGAATATAAAGTTGTCAAAGCAAAAGCATAAACCAGATTGAAGACCAAGTTGAGGTCAAAGTACATCTCAGCACACCACTAGAAAAGTGGTGTACTGCCAGAACCAGAAGTAAACTACTCGGGGTCAAAGGTCAGAGGAGCACCGTCACCACAATGCCCACCGTGGCCGATTGCAGTACTGCACTCCAGTGGGTCAGGCGGCCGGTGAGCCACCGTCGCGGCACCCAGAGAGTGCAGCACCGCATCCAGAGTGACGGGGTCCAGCTCCGCGATACCAGAGTAGATACATAAATCACCCCTGCACAGCACAGGCTGCGGTGCAGCCCGACCCGATACCTGCACAAGGTCGATCTCATTGGCCGCCGTGTAGGCGGCAGCTCCCACTCCCATGACAGAAATCAAGAGAAGGAAGGAAAGAAGGAAGGGCATCCCCCACAAACCCGGCTGAGCGGGGAAGCCCCATGGCGGCTTGCCGCAACCGTAGGTGCGGTGAGCACCGTCACCCCAATCCCCCAGAGCACCACCAGAGTGAGGTGCCTGGGCTGCAGGCTCCGACGCATGATTTGCCGAAATGGCAGGAGCCCGCGGCTTTAGCCGGAAGCTACCGTCAGCGAAGTCTTCGTAATCGTCCGTGTCGTAGCCAGTCAGATCGACCGGCACAACCGCGGCGTGGTTGACATTTTCCACAGCGCCCTTGAACTCACCGTCCGTGCCCGCCGTAGTGGTCACCCGTGTCGATTGAAGGGACACGGGTTCGCTGTAGCCGTAGAGCTTCAGGAGCTCCTCCTCGTCCGTCAAGACAGGCATAGCAGGGGCCGGCACGGCGGATGCCGATGCCGCCGCACCACCTGCCGGAACCTGCTCCTCCGGTGTGTCACCTGCCTCGGCAGAGTCACACACCAGAGCCGAAGCCTGCGCGTCAACACCCCCAGACGGCAGGAAGGAGGCGTGAGTGTAGTGTACCTTAGGCTCAACGGCCGCGTTGACCTCCGCCGCGAGGTCGTCCAGCCGTCGGAGGATGTCCTCACCGGGCGTCCCCGTCACCGGTGGCTCCGCGTCCACGGAGAAGCCGTAGGCGGACACGTCAATGCCCCCCACAACGCCCCCGCAAAGCACCGCTGGCGGGCCGTACACCGTCGCCGCACGGGCAAAGGCGTCCGCCCCCTCATCCGCTGCTTCCTGGAACACGGCACACATGGCGAGGGCGTGCACGCCCTCCGCATCCTCGTCGTCGATGGGAATGCAGAAAGCCGCGGCCGTGCCAGGGGAATGTTGGCGACCGCCAAGAGGGCAGTCGCGGTAGAAATGATAGAGTTCCTTACCGGACTTTTTGCAGCGAACACAGAGCGGTTTCGCCCGCTGCTCGTCGCGATCGAAGCCCACGGCGGGTGGGTTGTTCACACCCATGCGAAAGCCCCGCTGGGGCTGCCCCTGCCGCTGCGGCTGGCGTCCCTGCGGCGGTCGCTGCCCGTGCTGCCGCTGCGGCGGATCCCGCTGCCGCTGCACCACCGGCTGAGCCGCCCCGCACTGCCGCTGCACCAGCTCAGTCAACTCCTGGATCTTGCCGAGGAGCACCTGGTGCTCGTCGCTTGAGAGTAAAGCAGACGCGCCACCAGAAGAGGGGCTGGTCAAGGCAGCCTTCCCGGCCTCCGTCGCCGCCCATGCCTGGTAAATCTCAACCACCAGAGAGCGAAGGTCACTGAGGGAAACCGTCGCAAGATCGGCCACCATGGGATAGCGCACCTTAACCGCGGCGTAGAACACCGGGTCAAGTCGGGTGTACAGGCTGAGCTTCCTGGTGGCTTCGGTGGGCGTCCAGTCAGCTGCCTTGTTGTCCCGCACCAAACGCTGCTCTCGAGCCAGAACGGGTTGCGGGTCAACGTTGGCGGGATAGCTGAGAGCCGCATGCTCCTGCTGGAAAGACTCCCGTAACGCCACCGGAACGCAGCGCTTGATGACGTCCACCAGAGCACGCCGTCCATCTCGGTCAGCAGACGCGTCCGTTCCCGTAAGCCAAACGTGGGCGTTGCTGTGCTTTTCGATGACCAGCTGGAGCACGTCGTAGAGCAAGCCGTTGACTTTGCTCACCACCAGAGCCATAGGCTCGTCCAGATCGAACGAGGCCAGCTCCAGCCCAGCGGACGCGAACTCCGTACGAAGCTGCACCACCATGTCGGAGAGCAGGTTCGCGTCAGTCGTGCCGCTGAAATAATGCTTCTTGTCCCCAAGGATATCCTCGCGGATACCCTTGGCCCAAGACCGATGCAGCCGCTGCTTGTAGATCTCGTCAACGAGCTTGGACTGCTCCTGCAAATACTTCCTGGTGGCAACGTCGGCGTCCTCGTTGGAAGTAGGTGCGGGATACGCAAAATTCGGGGTTTTGACCGTCGGCGTGTTGCGCACCGCGTCGGTCAGCCTCAAGGAGGCATCGATGTCGGAGTCCCTCATAAGGGACTTTCTGGATCTTGTAGAAACCATCACGTAGAGAGCCTGATGGGAGGTGGTACGCTGGGGCGCGTAAGGGTAGCGGCGTAGGGAGAACGCGAGTAAACAGCCATGCGAAGAGCGGTAAAACCATGGCAGCGAGGGGCACTGGAAGACGAAGTCGAGGTCGAAGGCGCTGCAGTCACCAGCCCAAGAAACGGTAGATTGCTGGATCAAGGCAAAGAGAAAACCGTACAAGGACATTGCGTCGACAAAGTCCGATCCAGGTCGAACCCCCATAGCCGCCGATCAAACACTCAAAAGCTGCTCATCCCAAGTTCCCCACGCGCACCCAAACGCGCCGGTGCGCACCACCTACCAAAGCGGCTGTTTTAGCCAATCATGGCCAAAAGCAATGTGGAATATAGCGTGGATGGGGCCACGACCTACCGGAATATCCTAGTTCACAAGATATCAGAGGGTCTCGAACTGTGTGTGGATAAACTCTCTTAATAATATAAACCCTAAGCTATATATACCCCGAACGGTCTCGCAACGGTAACGGAGTCTAGCCTACCTGTGACACAGCGTATGTCACAGCACGAGCCTACAGATCAGTCAGCAGTCCAGTGTTGGCCTAGGGGTCTGTCATAGGGGCCTGCACCGGGACTCCCAGTCAGGGCTGCCTATACAGATTCCAGCACATCTTGGCTTTTAGCATGCGCGGAACTCGCATGCGCAGCATGAACGAACTAGTCGTTTCCACAATGCTGGTCGTTCAACCTACGTCTCGGGTTCACAACCCAATGGCGGTACCATCTAAGATGATGGGAGACGTATGGTACTTAAGTGAGGAAGCGTTGTGCTTCAGCAGATCTTCTTACAGAGACTGCACTCACAAACCCGCTCATCCGTTCACTTGCATTGCTGTCCAACTTTGCAGTGTTTCTTTGTATACTGATAATATATTCACGGCGCCTGTATATACAGCCGTATCAGTGTATATACAGCCGTATCAGTGTATATACAGCCGTATCAGTGTATATACAGCCGTATCAGTGGTATTCTCGTCCAGGCGAAGAACTGAGGACGCATAAAGTGTGAGTGCAGTAGTAGGATATCGAATTTTGTGTGCGCAGGTTGCGGAGCTTAATCACATAAGGCGACGCACTCGCATAAATCGAATATTTGATATATACGCTGCAATAGCGAATACAGCGTGCGAGAAAATTGTTGCGTTCGCAGAAGCGCACTCGCAGGAAACAGCTGATCGCACATATACGCGATAAGGTGTGCATATGGCATATATCGGCGCAGCAATGAAATGTACACGATAAATGGTTCGCGGATATATGCATGTTCGCAGATGCGATAAATCATCGGCAAAATCGTTTCCGCGCGGAAAATCATCAGCGCAGTATCGCAATTTTCATGATTGCGCTGAATTGCTTTTTGTACGGCTTCATATATGTTGATGCGCGATGGTCACTAATTTGTAGATTGCAGCATGCGCGATGGTCGCATACTGCGCGATGGTCACTAATTTGCAGATGGCAGCATGCGCGATGGTCGCATACTGCGCGATGGACACATATTTTGCAGAAGTGGATCGCAGCATGCGCGCGCTTGCATGAATCACGTTCGAAAATTGTCCAGAATGATATATGACATAGTGGTCATCGACAGAATTTTGATTTGTATACATGTCAGCGCTCGTATCATGTGCTGATGAATGGCGACGACAATACATACTTTTCATCAGCAGCGCGCTCGCATTTGTATACAACGTACATCAGCGATTTTTGCAAATCATCTCTACGCACTGTTTACAATCACTGCGTGCAATGATTTATGGCCTGTCAGCATAATATACACCTTTCATGATTTCATAAGATGCGAGGAATGCTCGATTTTAGCACGTACAGTTTTGATGTGTCTACACGCAGTGAGAAGCACACATGTGTACGCGCGATGAAATCATATGCAGAATGATTGTATATATGCAGGAATGCTGGGAGCACATAATCGTTATGTTGTGGATACATACTGCTGTGAATGCATTATTATCATACTGCAGCAGATTCCAATGTTCTGATGACCACACAAATACTTTTGATCATCAGCATTATACTTATCAGCAGCACAATGGTCTGTGCACAACATGTGTGTGCAGATCAGCACACACACACACACATACACTCATTTCACTTACAGCAATCATCAATATACAGTGCATATACTTCTATATCATGCACACATCTTATGCTGAATGATTGCAATGTTGTGAATGGTACATACTTTATTATACTGTACAGCTTGATCACGATAACAGCTGTAGTACATAGAGCACAAGCATATTGCAGTGAATGCTAGTCTATATTCGAAACCATGTTGCAAAGGGTGCCTGAAAGTAATCTCAACACCATAATTAGTTTGCCGTGTCCTGGTGGAGCCGAGATGCTCTCCAGGTAACATGTACATTCTATGGTGGATTACTTGAAGGAATGCTCACCTGAGCTTCATGTAAAATCTATCAGCAACTCATTTCGTAATGAGATTATCATGGAATTACAACAATCCCTAAACTATATATATCATGTTAGATGTAATCAGTACGTGGTATGCTGGCTGTCTGCATGATAAATTGTTAGGATATTGTGATATCCATAAAGATCCTGCAAAGTGTGTACAAGTAAACACACACACACACACACACTAGTACTAATCAGCAGTACTATACACTGCACAAACACTAGCATTCATTATACATTTTGAGATTCACTGACTCAAAGTGAATATATCAATTATACTGTATATGGTAATGTGGATACCACTTTCCGAACACATGTGCGTGGAAAGTGTCAGCGATGGTGATAGTAATGGTAAACTGGATAAGACACCATGCTGAAGGGCTGGATGGAGTTATCTCCAGACCCGAAGGCTAAATACTGCACCCAAAAACAGCTGGTAACTGTTGGGTGCAGTCCATGCGTCTCATCTCACATATCATCGCTGGAGCAACTACAAAAACTACTCTGCATATTGACAATTGAATCAGACTTGATCAGATCAATATTGCATGCAACTCTCAGATCAGCTTACATGATATCTGACATAGTTATCAAGGACAAAACACACACATAAATATGCTGTGTGAAGTTGCTGTGATTGTATCCAGCAAAAGTCCAGATTTGTTCTAAATAAGATATATCACTTTGATAAATCTTAAGAGCACAGACCTATGCTCAGAACAAATCATAGGTTGATATATATCAATAAAGTGGGTGTTTCCACTTAAATCAATAAATATACATAATCAGAAAAGTATATTTGCTGTACATGGGTTTGAATCAGAAAAACCCAGAATGCTATCAACCATAAAATGTTGATATACAGCACAACTCACTTAATTGCTATGAAACTTATCATATGCAACAGTGAAGTTCCTTACAGCGATTCTGTACTTTATATTCCACATATACACTGAGATATGTCATCGAAGATAGCTAAAAAAAAGCTATAAAATGGGTAAAAATGCTCCACGCATGATTTCAAAATGAAAAATGTGTGCCCATTTTATATGAAATTATGATTTTATACCTATTAAGGTATCAGGAAATCATAATGACATATGTCATATCTCGTGTAACGCCCTAGATATTAGGTGTTGAATATATAGGGGTAACGCTATTGCTGTAACGATAAATCGCTCAAAATGCTGTACGTAAAACACATTTTGAAAATTTCGGATTGATTTTTTTTGCTGAAATGAATGTTTATATATCAAATAACAATCCCTGATTTATGCAGCATGTGTAACGCCCTGTAACAACCCTAAAATTAAATGTGTGTAACAGGGGTGTAACGTACCTCCTGAAAACCACCTTACATTTATGTAGGTATTAAATGCAGTTTTGCTTAAAAATCTTTGCAAAAACATTATACTGCTTATTTTTTACCTGTATTAGGGTTACTGATATCATGTAACACCCTAATCACTATATTGGGTAATGGGGTCACTGTAACGTTACATACCCTAAATGCCACCTATTTATTGGATACACTTTGTGTTTGGCAGATATATATCATGCTGTAATCAGCACGGACATGATAATATTCAAGCAACAACCCAAGAACTGTTAAGCAACAACCCTAAAACTGTATGAGCTACTTGCAAGCTATAAGCTATAAGCTATAAGCTGTAAACTTTGAGCTATACGATATATAGGCAACTGACTGCCTATGTGTTCACACTTCCTCAAGGGGGAAGAAGGTGGATAGGATTACACACATATCCATTTATATTCCGATCTGGTGATTTCTGATGGATTGCTTTTGATAAAATCACTGCATCCACAAGTAACGTTGAAATCTGTACAACGTTAAATCCACCATCACTAATAAAGTGTAAACTTGGATGGGAAACTATATCCCAATGACTATAAGTTGACTATTGCTCAGCATTTACATCCTCGAGTAAGTTCGGAATGCTGAACTATATACATAATATATACCTGATACCATGCTTAATTGCATATCCTGGATCAGAAGATGATATTTATATAATGTATATATATATCCCATCTAAATACACTTGGCATTATAGCCGTACATAAGAGTGGGAAGGACAAGTAGTGCATCGCTGTGAGACTGATTGATATAGTCCCAGTGCGGAAGGCAGAATTTGGCACCCGAATAACAGCCGATAACTGTTGGTGACCACCATGTAAGACCTTCCAAGCGTAACACCTTTGTCCTGAGATGCAAGTGAATTGTTCATAATATGTTAACATCACGTAAAAGCATTCTGATAAAACCCTATATATTCATATGAGTTGTCATTATCACAAATGACATGGGTTTCGAATCATCGAAATGAGTATAACTCCGATGCATTCATTAATACAAAATAGCTGTTGAGATTATTCCTCCGGCTGGATTGCAATCATTCACAATCCCTGTACATTCCGGTGACAAAATATTGCACTGGACTGATCACCACATTGGCATAATCTGCTGGACTTCGGGTTTAGGCTTAGTCATTATGGGCTCTGACTAGCCCCTAGCCTGACCCTGCTTCCGTCTCGTGTCCGTGACATCCTAGCACTGTACTGTACAGTAGTACAGTACAGTTGTACAGTCATCGTTTCACTGTCTGGGTTTCCGAGAGCATAAAGCTTCGGCCAGACACAAGTTATAGGATTATCAGTTTGTCTCCTAGCAAGCTTAGCCGGACAGCGTATCTGTCTTCCTCGCAGGTTATAGGCCGCACCGGCTTTCCGGTGATTCTGATGATGGCGCAGCGCCTTGCTGTTGCCATGTTCGGCTAAGTAGGACGTAGGAGGGGTTGAGCGCCCACTTGGGCGGTGGTGTATCATTCTCGCGGTATGGCCTTTTGACATGGCGGTGATGGCGGCACGCGTTGTGCCCGCCTTCGCTGCGCAGGAGATCGGTTTGTGACGGATTGTTTTTATTTTACGGCAGTATCGTCGCAGCGAGAGTTGATTTGCATCGTGCGCCACTGGCCCTGGCGAGGACGCTCCACACGTTGTGCATTTTGGCCGCTCTCATTTTCCGCTCACGACCTGTGAATCTCGATCTGTTGTACTGAGGCTTCTACGGGTTATCTGGCCGCCGTGAAAATTTTGTACCACCACCCTTGCTTAGCTCAACCTTCCGCTGTCTCTCTATCATGGTTACCACAGCAAATAGAATGACGCGGTCACGCGTCCGTAGATTAGAGACGATTTTTGATGATGTGGGTGCGCAACACGCTGCGACACCACACACCCCGCAGCTGCCAGCTCCGTCCACCGCGGCTGCGAGGGAGCTCCTCGACAAATGTCAACAGCTTGCTCGCGACAATTTTGACAGGAAGGTTGCGAAAATCGTTGCCACGAAAATTCTCGGAGAAATCGGACCGCTTCGCTGGTACGGAGTCCGACGCAGTCGACATTTTTTCACAAATCATGCATGAGCTTCGGACACAGTTTCTTCTGCAGTCGCAGGCGCTTGCTCCCCTCTTTGACCTGACTGACATGACTGTTGCGGCTAGGCATGAGGGCAACGAGTTGCTGCTTTCGGCTCTGACGTTTCTGGCTCGCCCTGGCTCGCCTGCTCGTGACTGGCTTGAGGCCTCTGGGTCTGACGTTCCTGGAGATGGCAAGCGCGCTGCCCTTGAGGTGGTGCGCATGCTCCAGGAACGCTCAGAACCCTTTGACTCTTTTGAGTCGCTGCTGGCGGTTCGCATCCCCAGCAGCGAAGATCCTGACCGTGGCATCCGTGAGTTCAATGGCCTGTTGCGGGACGTTCAGCGTTCCCACAACTTGCCAGAGGACGCGGTGAAGCGGCAGTTTCTCAAGGCTCTCGGCAATGCGGCTCTATACCGTGACTTGGCTAATTCCTTGGCTCGAGCTGACCAGCGGCAGGGCGTGTCTCTTCTGACTATTCAGGCTCGTGTGCGGGAGCAGTTCCGCCACGGCCTGAAAGTCTCTGGCACCCCTATTTCGGCTCTGTCATTCGGCGATGGCGCGTCTGACCTGGCTGCGGCGTTGTCCAGTCTGCAGAAGCAGCTGGAGCGCATGCAACAGGACATTCGTGACCTAAAGCGGCAGAGACGGGAGGAGCCTCCGCCTGCGGGCAAGCACCTTACCCGCTCTGCTGCCAAGCATCATCGTGCTGGTGTTAAGCCACTTGGCACCGCTCCTCCTGTCTCGTTTGACAAGAAGAGTGGTGCCTTCGTGCCCCGCTGCAAGAATGCGGTGTGTGCACAAAGTGGTTTGAAGCACTGGCATGCTGAATGCCCCAACGGCGGTCTTCACTCTGCCCACTATTGTAGTGCGGTTGAGGACTACGAGGCTGACTGCTTGGCTGTTCGTTTCCAGCGGTTCTATGACGCTGGGGATGCACATGCCTTCGAGTCGCTCTGCGCGATGGAGGGTCGCCCGGAGGTGTGCGAGCTGTCGGCGCATTCTTTTGTGACGGCTGAGCCCACGTCTCTGCGGCACTTTCAGGATGCGGTGGCTTCCGCTCATGATGCGGCAGCTGACGATGACGGCGTGGCTCACTTTCCTCTAGCCACATTCCACTCGGATGCACGGGGTTCGATTCCGCCACCGCCTGCGGTTCGGGATCCCTCTGCGCTCGTGGCTGGTGGTGTGCCTACGGCTCATGACCCACCAGTGGCTGTCCCTGGCTCTCTCGGCTTGCCTGGTTCTGTCCCATCGCTCCAGCTTGGCGGCTCTGCACCGGCTCCGCTGTTTGCTGGCATGACGATTGAGGCTTCTGACATTGGCTCTGAAATCTCTGACAACGACCAAGGCTCTGACAATGACTCTGACGGCGGGCAGCAAGTGGCTTTTGACTCCTTCGGCACTCTTGAGCATGACTCTGACAGGGGGGCATCGCCACTAGCAGCTCCGATGTACCGTCCACGGGCGCCGCCGAGTTTTCTCCGGTGTGCATTAATGTCATCGGTGCTCTGTTGCTCTCTACTGGCCAGTGCTACGGCATCTCTGGTTGCCGTGGGCGGTGGTGACAGGGGCCTGGTTGAGCCCGGAGTCACCGTCCATCGGTCCACTGGAGGTATCTTTGCTTCGGATCCGCCACTTGGCTCTCTGGACATCCGTGATTGGCCGCCTGACGGTCGAGTTCTTTCATCTCTTTCTTCGATGTTCAAACCGCCATGGGGATCTGCTCGTATTGGTTCTTCAGTTTATTCACTTTCTGCTGTGGAACCGCCTTGCCCACTTGGGCCTGGTGGTGCTCAATTTCAAAAAGACAGTCTGCAATTCACTTCGGATTTACTCTGTGTTTACATCCCAACCGCTGAACTCAGCTCTGCTGACCAGCTTCAAAGTGGCCGAGTTTCTGGTCAATCATCCTGGCAGCTTGATTAGCTTTAGCCCAGTAGTGGGATAACCGGGTCAAGACCCCGGCACCCAGCTAGAAGTGATCGGTTTCCACCGAGTTGCACGTAGGTGTTTGTTTGTTATCACGTGGCTGTATACCCTGTACCTGCCTTGCTAGGTAGTCACACCCACGGGTGGTGTGCTGGACTTCGGGTTTAGGCTTAGTTATTATGGGCTCTGACTAGCCCCTAGCTTGACCCTGCTTCCGTCTCGTGTCCGTGACATCCTAGCACTGTACTGTACAGTAGTACAGTACAGTAGTACAGTCATCGTTTCACTGTCTGGGTTTCCGAGAGCATAAAGCTTCGGCCAGACACAAGTTATAGGATTATCAGTTTGTCTCCTAGCAAGCTTAGCCGGACAGCGTATCTGTCTTCCTCGCATAATCTGTGATATATAAGTCACCAGAGAAAGCATTGCAATCAGCACAATGCTGTCTAGACTCACAAAGATGAGTAATATATATTGGAGGCACAATGTGACCTACGCTAAAATCGCGTATGCTCGGGCACTGTATTGTGACCTGCGCTAAGATCGTGTATGCATGGACACAACATGACTTGTGCCAATGACGTGGACATATTTTATGCCACGACATCACATCTAAATCAATAAATCGCTCAGAGAGAAGGTGTTGACATTAGTGTAGCACCATTATATATATAGTCATGAGGATTTTAAGGAAGACACAGTCTCTCCGATATTGACAAACATGGTACACATATTACCATGCTCTCTGATCATATATTGATATCCCACAGCATACGATGATGGTAATAGCAAACCACTTCGCCGCTGAAGGGTAGTGTTATATATATACACCACATGCTTGGGCATTATATGACCCACGCTAATGACGTGGATTCGGGCTGCATCCCAATAACTGCAATGTACCTTTGGTGCAATGGGCTGCAACCCGAGAACTGCTTTCCAGCTTCATAGAAAGCTTCCACGTCATCACATAGAGGTCGGACCTCTGTTGTATTTGAACGGCGCTTGACAACCGCCTAGCAATACACTTCCTTGAGGGGGGAAGAAGGTAAGCTAGAAATACAACTAAAAACCAAATAAATAATAAAGACAAATAATAAAACAAGTAAGTTGCATCATTGTTTTTGTTTTGGTAAGCCTGACTGTATACAGTCAAACCATGCAGAACTCCATGAAGTAGACACATACATCAGCCATGACATACATATGAGCTTGATTTTGAAGACCTAGACATTGTATACATCTGGTCTAGCATATATCCAGACTAGAATTGTATACTGACACGGTGCAAGCACTATAGCCTCTGCCACCGATGATCATTGAAAAGGGCAACCATTCTTGATATTTCATACATATCATCTGATTGTATCATTAAAGGTGTCAAGAGTACTCAATGCAATATGCAGGCCACGGTCTGAGTACAACACCTAGAAAGGTCAAAGCCACTGAGCTGACCAATGCAGCATAAATGCTAGCTGCCTCGAAGGCTATACAATAAGCCTATTGCCCTTATGTCTTGATATGTATCCGTGTATTGGCATCTCTTTGAGGTAATTATGCCTACTTAATGAGCCATACCAACCATCTTGTCTTCATTGATCATTACATATCTGATCATATCGCCATTGAGCAATGCCTATTCTGTGAGATTATATATCACAAGGCATTTCATTAGTGCACATTAAACAATTGTAGTGCAACAAGAATCATCAGCTCTTAATCATACCAAAAGGTTGAGTTGTTGTCAATTGGTTTTTCAGACACCATTTCTCAGAGGTCTATTCATCATGAAAGACAGAGTCTGTGCAATCATGGCTATTCAGCCTCCGACATAGCTGGCATAGCTATTTAGCTTATGACCCAACCGTTGTTAAGCAGCCTCCACATGGCTGAAAAATGGCAAGCAATCTTCGGTCATTCTTGGGCATAGAGCAATAAAGCACAGCCAGTCCAGGATGTTTATCCCTAAATTCTCCAAGAGTTATTCATGTTTTTCATGTGTCATATGAAAACAGCTAATATACCGCCCTATGATGGGAGTCATCTCCTTCAGCAAGGGGAAGTGGTTATGCTGTAAAGTTGACCAATCTGATCATCATAAAAGTGACAGACAGATTTGAAAAAATCGATTGAAACTTGTATTGAAATGACTATTCCTTAAGATAAGGTATTGCACCTAAGGGAATAAAGGTTTCATCCTCTGAAATAGGAAAGGAGTTTTTCATTGACTCTAGTTCCTGAATCCAGAATCACATAGAAAATATATTCTATCCTGTACATATACAAGTACATTAGATTCAGATTCTGAGCATACAAGTGGATTTGAATGCACTCAGGTATGTACTGAGTTGCAATTGTCCAAAGTTTTCACTCTGACATCATTACTTATTTGTGGAATAGCATATAATGGTATAAACCATCCACATATTGATTGACATCATACTTGTGGTTCATATCATTCTGGCACATAAGACACGCATGCTTCATTGAGGAATCATGACTCTCTGAAAGTTCATTCTGGAATGCTTTGAAATTTGTTGTCTCGACCATTAGGCCACGAAGTCTTGGGAAAAGCCAGACTTCCGCAATCTGCAGCTGGTTTCCAAGCGCAGTTCATCCTCATTCTGGAAAGTGACAGAAATTTTATAGTCATAAAACAAGTCACAACTCTATCGGATTGAAATGACACATTCATCATTCATACTTCTTTATCATAACAAGTCTCTGAATAGTGTTTGCCCAAAAATAAAATGGGCACCATTTAGATAAGTGATCATGTGCTGAAGAATATACACATATCACTAGGCAATGCCATGTTCTATTCATAATGAAATGACATGTCAGCCATCCATCAACTACGAAAATACAACTCGTAGTAAGTTGTTGTCATTACGGACACTTCTTGATTGACTCCCCATTAGCTTCGATACCAAAGTTAGCTTCGGTACCATCACTGATTTCTTTGTTCATCATGACAATCATTTTCCAAAACCATCGATTGTCTAAAGTTGGGCACACTATAGTGACCCTGAATTGACAAATGTATGTGGGCTGCAACCCAACAACTGCATTTGACATCATCTAGCAATTCCCACATTTAAAATCGACAGGCATATTGCCAATATGACGTAGAAGGAATCAATGTTCAGATTGACATTGTTACCTCTAAAGCATTCGATGAGAATCTCAGTCTGATTCTCTATCAAACCATTTTTTCACATAACATAATGATTGAATAACATCCTCCGTCACCATCTGATTGGTTTGATACATCTCTTTTTGCGAGGGGGAGGAAGAGTATAGATTCATTCATTTTCATACAGCTGCCACACCTTACATCATTGTGATTTTGCTTGGAAAATTAAAGATCTTATCAAAAGTTCCAGCATCTGTGTATAGCAGCCATAAAGTTGATGACACGGTACATCATGCCGATTGAAACATCAAATGAAGTCTTATTTAACTTATTGACACATAAAGTTCATTATGAAGAAATCATAGATGCATATTTCTCCTGCTCTATCATATTATATGAAGGGCACTGACATAGGAGAACGATGGTTTTTCAAATGTGAATAAGCTATATTGTAAGCTTACGACCATCACTTTGACGTCAACAGCCTGAGATGCTGATTATCGAAATTCAAGAGTTGAAGGATTTGATGAATCAACCTTGATACATGTGTTTTGATTGGTGAATTGTCGATCCATGGTTTCTCCCCAAATCTAGAGAAGCTGGCACACAAGTTGTTGCCAATGTCTTAAGGAAAGCATCTGAGCAAAGGATTGCCAGTTGTGCCATCAGGCATCGAATTTCATAGACAGCAAAGCCGAGTGAGTAAATCCGCCACTCTAGCTATTTGCCCGTCATTCCTTCCAGGTTCATGACAAGAGACAATTCATCAAAGTCATACACCAATGCATAAGTCGCATGCATGGTTGCACAGTTTGTATCCGAATGCCATTCCATCAAGGTTAAGCATCTTGACAGTAACTCTGGCCAACCAAAAGCCTTCATGTCTTCGGATATCTTGAGCGTTCTCATTTCCAGCTCCATTATGGACTAGGAAGCATCATGACTGTGCCTCGCCAGGACGCTAATCCTCAAAGCCGCAACCTTGAGGGGAGCCTTATGAGACAGTGACCTTTGGCTTGTGGGGCGTCAACCCCTTATCAAATCAGTGAACACTTGTTAACACCTGGATAAATTTATCATGATGCAACTTAAGTGGGATTATAAGTTCCATATAATCATATTGTCTACGTGTGCTGAAGGCATAACTGCCGCATATGATTACAATAGGTCGCAGCTTCTATAACATTGTGGCTTCTGAGTCAAAAGCTGATAGCCAATGACTTTTGCCAATAATTGCCGACCAAATAATAATCAGACCGTGGAAACATGTACCCAAGAGGTTTTCGTCCATCGGTCACATATATATAACAGGGCTGCATCCCAAGAACTGCAGGGCTGCATCCCAAGAACTGCAGGGCTGCATCCCAAAGACTGCGATGCACCTTCGGTGCAATGGGCTGCAACCCGAGAACTGCAGGGTTATATCCCTAACATTTTTTTTACCCTGCATCAAATTGATATGACAGGAGCAGGAATTGATCCTTCCTTGCTAAGGTGTAGTGAGCCTTGTATAAATCATACCCTTACACAGATACGCATATGCGGGTACCAATATCTGTGAAAAAACTGCTAATGCTACCTTTGCCAAGACCGTGGTTTGTCATCGGATTCTGTGACCAGTAAATCCGCGCTACCGGATAACTGAGGTGGACGGAGTTGTGATCCTGAGTTATGCTTGACACACATAACTAAAACGAATTTCACATTAGTACGTGGCGAATCCATTCTCACTCATCGCGACAGATGTTCGTCAAAGCGTGCGTACTGGACCATAAAAGGAGTTTGGCAGACGGGTGAGGATTTAAAGTGGACTTATAAAGACCCTCCGATATCTCGTAAGCAGGGCCTTCTCCGTTTGCATTAAAACAAGCCCCAAAAATCGGGCTCCCCATCGCTACCTGTGAACCTCCATAGTAGCTTCAGGAGGGGAGGAAGGGTTGGGTGCACTATATCAGGCCGAGAATCGTTCGATTATAAATTGTTAAATCGTGGGATCATCGATCGCGCAAAGCGACGACGGCTAGCGCAAATAATCCGTAACGTATACTTCGGATGCTTTGAATCGTCACTCTGACGCACGATACGTATGGATCAATCAGTAATCCAGCGTCAATCTGCATCACGAAACGCAATTCATTGAACCTTGAAACGTCACTCTGAAATACGATACGATTTCCAGAAAGGTGGGCTACATCCTAAGAACTGTAAGGTGAGGGACTAAAGTGGACTCAGTTCCCCCCAATAACCTAAAAACACCATGAGGGACGCCTCAAATCGGTGTAAGAAGACTGGTACCAGCAAGAAGCGACAACAACAAAGACATCATAGACATATACAAAGGTATGCCCGTTGTGAGGTCACAACGCTTTTAAGAGGGGAGATCTGTCAGGGTCATGACCGATGACATATGTGTCATACATGTCATACCTGTCATACCTGTCAGACATGTCATACCATGTCATGTCATGTCAGTCGGTCGCGTCATATATTTATGACAGTCGACAGTATGGTCGACCATGACTGTACATGTCGAGTCGCGTCATATATTGATATGACATTCGTCAGTACGGTCGACGATGACTGTACAGGTCGCCAGATGATAATGTCATATTATCAGGCATCCCTGTCATCGAGAGTTCGTAAGTCGAACTCGATGATGGCAAAGCAAAGATACATCTTGAATAACAAACAAGAACCATCTTGGCTTTTAGCATGCGCGGAACTCGCATGCGCAGCATGAACGAACTAGTCGTTTCCACAATGCTGGTCGTTCAACCTACGTCTCGGGTTCACAACCCAATGGCGGTACCATCTAAGATGATGGGAGACGTATGGTACTTAAGTGAGGAAGCGTTGTGCTTCAGCAGATCTTCTTACAGAGACTGCACTCACAAACCCGCTCATCCGTTCACTTGCATTGCTGTCCAACTTTGCAGTGTTTCTTTGTATACTGATAATATATTCACGGCGCCTGTATATACAGCCGTATCAGTGTATATACAGCCGTATCAGTGTATATACAGCCGTATCAACCAGGCCCCTGACACCACCGCCGACCACGAGGGTCGGCATCGCCGTAGCACTGAACAGAAACGTAGCCACCATGAAAAGAGTGAGTGCAAATTCACCGATGCCAAATGGCCTGGAGCCTCTGGGGACTCCGAACCGCCGAAACGCTGCAGTCGTCGGCGGTGCACCCCCCTCAATTTCAGTCAGGCAGACACCAGGAGGGTAGTTGGAGCCCTCCCCATCATCATCGGAGTCACAGACATCAACAGGCTCAGGGTCAATGTCAAACCAGTCAGGGTGGACAGTGTTGAATGTTTTGAAAGAACTGCCAGCAGGAGCCATCGGGCCGAGAGACAGAGAGGCAGACGGCGGCACAAAGGTGGCACGGTTGACTTCATGCAAGTCAACCGGCTCACCATGCACAGGTGCAGAGGCCTTCGGCAGCAGCTGCTTGTCAGTGGTCGGCTCAGCAACACCACCAGCAAGCGGACCGCTGACCGCAGCAAATGCAACACGGCCAATAGAGAGATGCTCGGCAGGTGCAGACTCAGCAGAGGCAGCAGCATCCTGGAACTGCTTGACAGAGCCGTAGGTTTTGGAGCAAAGGAGTGTGCACTGTGCAGACAGTTCACAGATTTCGGGTTGCCCCACGAGAGCACACAAGTGCTCCATAGACCCTTCATCCCCAGCGTCATAATACCGCTGAAAACGAAGGGTAAGCACGTCGGAGTCATAAGACTCGACGGCTCGGCAGTAGGATGCCGAGATGGACAACGGGTGAGTGTCCTTGTGAGGACACTCACTGAGCCAATGCTTTGACCCAACGGCGCGGCACTTCTCGTGCCTGCACGTTGGGACAAAGGTGCCAGACCGCTTGTCAAAAGCCACCTCCTTAGAGGCGGAATGAGCAAGTGGTTGCACTCCAGGTCGGTGGAAATTGCGCGGAGTGTGCTTCCCAGGGGGCGGCTTGGAGCCATCCCTCTTAAGGGAATCCACATCCCGCTGCAACTTGACCAACTGAGAACTGAGCCGCTCAATGGCCGAAGCCAGGCCAGTGTCAGTGGTGCAAGATGCTACAGACATGGGGCGCCCTGCAGTGCGCTTGCCCGAGAGCCGCCCGCAGCGGTACTGCTCGCGCACGCGTGCCTGCAGGGTGAGCAGAGTCACAGCCGCACGCTGGTCAGCTCGAGCAAACGAGTCAACCAGCGTGGCGTAAGCCGGCCCAGATAGAGCAGAGAGGAATTGTCTCTTAACAGCGTCTTCGGGCAGCGTCTGCAGACGCTGTGCATCCCGAAGACAACTGTTAAAAAGACGAATGCCAGAGTCAGGGTCATGCTCATCCGAGATTCTCACCTCAAGCAGCTCAGCAAAAGACTCGAATGGAGTCGAATCATCAGCAAGCATACGCACCACCTCGAGGGTGGCACGTTTGCCATCAGCAGGAACATCGGCTCCAGAAGCCTCTACCCAATTACGGGCAGGAGACCCTGGCGCAGTCAGCAGCAACAGCACAGAGTACAGGAGCTCATTGGCAGCAGGCATGACAGGGACATCAGCAGCAGTCAGCTCAAACAGGGGTGCAAATGCCTGTGACTGCAGCTTGAAAAGCTGCTGAATTTCGGAGATCAGTTGTGAAAAAATGTCCGAAGCCGACGATTCATTGCCACGAAATTTTGCCGTCTTGTCTCCCAAAACCTTAGTTGCTGCTGTCTTCGCGCACTGCACATCAAAGGAATATTTCCGTAACCGCTGCACGAGCGTCGCAGCCGCAGCTGACTCGTCAGATGTAGACAAATGCGGTGTTGTGGGGGTAGCCGAGTTTAATGCCCCAACATCATCGAAAATAGTTGCTAATTTACGCGCCCTAGCGCGTGTACGTGGCCTCTGCGGTGTATCCATTTCCAAAATGACGGTGAGATCGGGAGCGTGGGCTAGTGTGGCGGCAGTAGAGAAACCAGCGGATGCAGCGGCCAATTCCTGCAGAAGTCTCAGCAATAAAAACAACATCAAACAGGTCATGAGCCGATTGGCTAAAAGTGGTTGCGACCCACAATACGCGGAATGCCCTCTCCACCGGCCAGGTGAAACGTAAAAAGAAGCCATAGCGAGCGACGATACTGCTGCCGAAAAATGTCCCAAACTGATCTCCACCTCAAGGAGAGGCCATACCGCGGAAAGGTCAACTACTGCCTAAGGGGGCGCCCACCCCATCTCTGTGTCAAAACTTAGCCAAGCATGGCAACAGCTAGGCGCTGTGCCATCAGAATTACCGGGAAAGTGGTGACGCGCATAACCTGCGAGAACAGGTGTTCCGCTCGGTGAAAACGAACTGGCTAAGCTCCATAAACAGTCCGGCCGAGTGCTTTTATCATGCATCTCGGAAACCCGGATAATACGAAATAATGACTGACTGTACAGTACTACTGTACTGTCATCCTAGCTACTAGCGGAGTCACGGTTCCGATCAGAGACAGGTCAGGCTAGGGGCTATCAGAGCCCATAATAATAACCCTGAACCTAAAGTCTAGCAAATTCTGATATTCTAGAAACACGTGCCAGGCTCTCACGTACAAGCCCAAATTTCTAACATGTAAAAGATAAAAACACCAGTATAATATATTCATCAAAAGATTAACAAAATCACCAAAAGTACGAATTATTGTACAAAACTGTGAGCAGAGCCGTCTTAGCAATCTAGCACTTGGCACGCGAACAGCCACCTAGCACTTGCGAAGGCAAAACAATAATGAGTCCACTAGTCCTGACCTGCGGTCAGAGCCTACTTATTCTCCAGTCAATGTCACATCTGTAAAAACTTGTAACACGCTTCCGCCCTGAAATCTTCATCTACCAATAGGATGTCACTATTCTATGCCAGCTTTAATGATGCAGGTTACCACTCCCCATCTTCTGACTGACACGTCAGTGACAGTATTGTAGCTGGCATATCTTCTTATCACTTCACAGTCATCCTACAATGACCATATCTTCTTACCCAAGCCTGCTACCCTCAAGCAGTTGTAACGCGCGAGGTTTGTCATACTCGTCATGATTGTCACGCTTGTCACCAGTTGGACAACCCCGGCTTCGGTACCACGAGAAGCCGGCGTTTGTTACAGCTGTCGCAAACGCGTGCATATGATGGGACAAATATTGATAGTCCCGAGTAACTTCGATGCTCGCATGTATATATTTTGTTGGATATACCCCTAGGACCCGGGATATATTCACTCAATGATAGGTTTTCTCAGAATGTAATAAAGTTGATAAGTTAACCCGATATAACGGGCATAAACAGTTAGGGTTCAGGTTCGGGTGACAGTCATACACACTACTATAGGAAGAGTCACAAAGTAAGCGGTGTGACCATTCCAGCACACCACCTAGTGTGGTGATTGGCCAGCCGAAGTGGAAACCTGCGAACAAACACCATCTACAGCGGTGGAAACTGAGTACTAAGGGAAGGCCTGTCCTTTCTGGCAGGGCTTGCGAGAAAGACAGATCCGCTGTCCGGCTAAGCTCGCTGAGCATCAAACTGATAATCACATAAACAGTGTCTGGCCGAGGCTTTATGCTCTCGGAAACCCAGACAGTGAAGCAAGACTGTACTACTGTACTGTACTACTGTACTGTACTACTGTACAGTACAGTGCTAGGATGTCACGGACACGATACGGAAGCAGGGTCAGGCTAGGGGCTAGTCAGAGCCCATAATAACTAAGCCTAAACCCGAAGTCCAGCACACCACCCGTGGGTGTGACTACCTAGCAAAGCAGGTACAGGATATACAGCCACGAGATAATAAACAAACACCTAACATTCACTTCGGTGGAAACCGATCACTTCTAGCTGGGTGCCGGGGTCTTGACCCGGTCATCCCACTACTGGGCTAAAGCTAATCAAGCTGCCAGGATAATCGAAGTAAACTCAGCCACTTTGAGGCTGGTCAGCAGGGCTGAGTTCAGCGGTCGGGATGTAAGCACAGAAGAATCCCGAAGTGAATTGCAAGCTGTCTGTTCCAAATTGAGCACCACCAAACCCAAGCGGGCAAGGTGGATCCACAGCAGAATGTAAAGTAACCGAAGACTGTAAAGACTCCAAAAACACTGAAGAACTTAAACAAGTAGACTCCCACGGCGGTTTGAGCATCGAAGAGGAACACAGAAGAACTCCACCATCTGGCGGCCAATCACGGATGCCTGCAGCACCAAGTGGTGGATCCGAAGCAAAGAGATCTCCAGTAGACCGACGGACGGTGGCTCCGGGCTCAACCAGGCCCCTGTCACCACCGCCCACGGTAACCAGAGACGCCGTAGAGCTGGCCAGCAAGGAACAACAGAGCACAGATGCCATTAGTGCACACCGGAGAAAACTCGGCGGAGTCCGCGGACGGTACACCGGAGCTGCTACTGGCGATGCTCCCCTGTCAGAGTCATGCTCAAGAGTGCCGAAGGAGCCAAAAGCCACTTGCCGCCCGCCGTCAGAGTCATTGTCAGAGCCTTGGTCGTTGTCAGAGACCTCAGAGCCAATGTCAGGAGTCTCAATCCTCATGCCAGCAAACAGCGGAGCCGGTGCAGAGTCGCCAAGCTGGAGCGACGGGACAGAGCCAGGCAAGCCGAGAGAGCCAGGGATAACCACTGGTGGGTCATGAGCCGCAGGCACACCACCAGCCACGAGTGCAGAGGGATGCCGAACCGCAGGCGGTGGCGGAATCGAGCCCCGTGCACCCGAGTGGAATGTGGCCAGACCAAACTGAGCCATGCCGTCATCGTCAGCCGCCGCATCCTGAAAGTGCCGCAGAGATGTGGGCTCAGCCGTCGCAAAAGAATGTGCCGACAGCTCGACCACCTCTGGGCGACCCTCCATCGTGCAGAGCGACTCGAAGGCATGCTCATCCCCAGCGTCATGGAACCGCTGGAAACGAACAGCCAGGCAGTCAGTCTCATAGTTCTCAACTGCACCACAATAGTGGGCAGAGTGAGGACCGCCGTTGGGGCATTCAGCATGCCAGTGCTTCAAACCACTTTGTGCACACTCCGCATTTCTGCAGTGGGGCACGAAGGCACCGCTCTTCTTGTCAAATGAGACAGGAGGAGCGGTGCCAAGTGGCTTAACACCAGTACGATGATGCTTAGCGGCAGAGCGGGTAAGGTGCTTGCCCGCAGGCGGTGCCCCTTCCCGCTTCTGCCGCTTTAGGTCACGAATGTCCTGCTGCATGCGCTCCAGCTGCTTCTGCAGACTGGACAACGCCGCAGCTAGGTCAGACGCGCCATCGCCGAATGACAGAGCAGAAATAGGGGTGCCAGAGACCTTCAGGCCGTGGCGGAACTGCTCCCGCACACGAGCCTGAATAGTCAAAAGAGACACGCCCTGCCGCTGGTCAGCTCGAGCCAAGGAATTAGCCAAGTCACGGTATAGAGCCGAATTGCCGAGAGCCTTGAGAAACTGCCGCTTCACCGCGTCCTCTGGCAAGTCGTGGGAACGCTGAACGTCCCGCAACAGGCCATTGAACTCACGGATGCCACGGTCAGGATCTTCGCTGCTGGGGATGCGAACCGCCAGCAGCGACTCAAAAGAGTCAAAGGGCTCTGAGCGTTCCTGGAGCATGCGTACCACCTCAAGGGCAGCACGCTTGCCATCTCCAGGAACGTCAGACCCAGAGGCCTCAAGCCAGTCACGAGCAGGCGAGCCAGGGCGAGCCAGAAACGTCAGAGCCGAAAGCAGCAACTCGTTGCCCTCATGCCTAGCCGCAACAGTCATGTCAGTCAGGTCAAAGAGGGGAGCAAATGCCTGCGACTGGAGAAGAAACTGTGCTCGAAGCTCATGCATGATCTGTGAAAAAATGTCGACTGCGTCGGACTCCGTACCAGCGAAGCGGTCCGATTTGTCCCCAAGAATTTTCGTGGCAACGATTTTCGCAACCTTTCTGTCAAAATTGTCGCGAGCAAGCTGTTGACATTTGTCGAGAATCTCCCTCGCAGCTGCGGTGGTCGGAGCTGGCAGCTGCGGGGTGTGTGGTGTCGCAGTGTGCTGCGCACCCACATCATCAAAAATCGTCTCTAATCTACGGACGCGAGACCGCGTCATGCTATTTGCTGTGGTAACCATGATAGAGAGACAGGGGAGAGGTCGAGCTAAGCAGGGCGATGGTGTAAGAACTGTCACAGCGGCCAGATACTTCGTAGAAGTCTCAGCAGAACAGACTGAAAATTACAGGTCGTAAGCGGAAGATTGAGAGCGGCCAAAATTCACAACGTGTGGAGCGTCCTCGCCAGGGCCAGTGGCGCACGATGCAGATCAACTCTCGCTGCGACGATACTGCCGTAAAATAAAAACAATCCGCCACAAACTGATCTCCTGCGCAGCGAAGGCGAACACAACGCGTGCCGCCATCACTGCCTTGCAAAAGGCCATACCGCGAGAATGATACACCACCGCCCAAGTGGGCGCTCAACCCCTCCTACGTCCTACTTAGCCGAACATGGCAACAGCAAGGCGCTGCGCCATCATCAGAATCACCGGAAAGCCGGTGCGGGCCATAACCTGCGAGAAAGACAGATCCGCTGTCCGGCTAAGCTCGCTGAGCATCAAACTGATAATCACATAAACAGTGTCTGGCCGAGGCTTTATGCTCTCGGAAACCCAGACAGTGAAGCAAGACTGTACTACTGTACTGTACTACTGTACAGTACAGTGCTAGGATGTCACGGACACGATACGGAAGCAGGGTCAGGCTAGGGGCTAGTCAGAGCCCATAATAACTAAGCCTAAACCCGAAGTCCAGCAGGGCTGTTCCCAGTCAAGAGTTGCAAATCTGAAATCGGTCCGTGATCGGACCCCTCTGCACATACAGCTACGGTCAATCTCACTGTGCAGGAGCGGCATGATTAACTTCCTAGCCACTAGTTGGCGGTGGCACTGTTTGGCTACTGCCCCGCAGTCCTTGTGGTAGGACTAAATCGACGATTTGGTCCTACCACAAGGACCATTGTCCCGATAATTTAATTGGCCACCTCCCGTGATTTGTGGTGTCTAACCAATGAAAGGTGGTATATATAGGTCCTATATTAATTTATTTGAACGCTGGTTTGGCCTATATCCATCCCATATATCCATGACGAACGCATTTCAAACCTCTACACTCAAATTTTTCAAAACGGATTTTTTGGAACATTCAAAATGTGGCAAATTAGTGACTCATCTTCAATATTTTTTTACCAATCATATATCAACACCACACCTGCGCGGGTACCATCAAATTGAACCTATACATATGTCCCAATCATATTTGGGCGGTAGGCCCGGTTGGAATGCATATATTGGCTCGTTGGCTCGTTGGCTTCCCCTCTAATATATTGGCTCGTTGGTTTCCCCCCTAAAATAGTGGTCACGCGAGCTGACCAGCCAGCCATCATAATTGCTTGCTAGAGGGCATATATCGCAAGGTTGGTGTGTGCGGCACATTAAATCTTCAAGTATATATGTATTGCGAATTTCTGAAAGTCTAGCATCATCCAAATATCTTATTTTTCGACTGGCGTGTACATTTTAGAATGGATGAATGCCAATTTCTAAAGTCCGAAATTCACTAAATTCGGAATTTGCATTGTGTTGAACATGCGCCATGCTGAAATAGAGCGGAAATGATGATGAGGGTGCGAAGTAACCGATTCACTTATCTTATTTGGTCATAAACTCAAGATGTATAACCATGAGCATCACCGTGAGCCCCGCATGTGACTCCTAATACTCAAAATACGGTGGTCCTCGTGGTAGGACCACCATTTTCTTCAAGCTTTTGGTGAAATTACACCCCTAAAGCGTGTCGTTCAACCACACACCTAAAGTCTCATGGGAGCCGCCGCTATAAGAAATAAAATTCATTTAACTCATAAATATCATGTGCAAATGTTACCTGTGCCTCAAATAGTCGATTTAGTGATCGAAACCGCAATTGCCCATTGGTCCTTGTGGTAGGACCATGAATTTGGGTAGTAGCCATGTTGCGCCAGCCCGCAGCACAGTCATGGTGCCGTGAATTGAAGATGTCGATGCCGTGATTGAATCACTCGTAGAGCCACAGAAGAAATCCGAAAGGTCTCGATCGTCGTGCGAGGGTTCTTCCCCCTCCTCCTCGTCTGCAGTCGGGCCCGGTGAGTAGTCCGGTGACGGTGGGGCATCCCAGTACAGCGGTGGAGGGGGCGGGTGTACCGGGATATAAAGCCCGATCGGTGCATTGCGAAGCCCCTGCCGGGCACGGTGCCGGCCGTGCCGGCGCGGTGGAATAGCAGCCGGCGCCGCAGAAGTGAATGCAGGCCCGCTGGCGGTTGCCTCAGCAGCACCACCGACCTCCAGGCCGGTGTGGTCCGGTGCACATGCCTCGCCAAGAGTGGCAGCTGAGAGTGGCGCCGCGGTGGCGCAAACACAGAAGAATGCACACACCATCACCGCAATTGCCGAAGAGCGGCCAAACCTCCAAGGCGGTGCACCGCATCCCTGACGAGATGTTGGAGGCTGCGGGATCGCATCCTCACCGTCAATAGGGTCATGCCCAGCTGCAGACCCGTCCGCGTCGCCGTCGCAAGATTCGACCTCCGACTCGGCGTGCATGTACCGCATCGCCAAGTCCTTGCCCTCAGCCGTGATCGAGAGTCCCCCCATCCGCGCGATCCGGTCCGCAAAGCAGAGGTCGGGCTCGTGCGCGTGCATGGGGTCCACCGGCATCATGTCACCGACGTCGGACGCCTCCGACTCGTCCGGGTAAACATGCGTGATTGCCGCCGGCGGAGGAGCCGGCGGTGAGTCCACCCGGACATGCGTGCATGCGGCAGCCGAGATCCCGCTCTCGACACCACCCACCGTGAAGCCCCCCATGTGGGTGGCAGGCTGGCGGTAGGGCAGGAAGTCATGCAACGCACCACCATCTTCCCGCTCCGGCTCGAGCCCGAAGGCACACGCCGAAACGCCGTCGATCATCTCCGGCTTGGGATGCCCCCCGCCAGAAGGCAGAGCGCATCGAACCGCTCGCCGTCGTGCTCGTCCATGGCCGTCTGAAACTGCTCCGCCAGTAAGTCGTTCTCGATGTCACCGAGGGAGAAGCTGTGGAAGCTTCCCCCAGCGCCGTGCTTGCCGCCATGCGGGCAGTCGCGGTGCCAGTGCCGCGCCTCGTCCTTCTTGCACGTCGAATTCTGGCAGAACGGAATGAAGTCGCCGCTGCCTTTGTGAAAGGCAACGCGCTTCCTCCCCTGCGATTGCGACCAGTTCCCCCCCGTCGGGAGGTCACCTGCCGCAAAACGAACACCGGAGCCGCCTCCCCCGTTGCCGATCTTGTGCTTGTCCGCTCGCGGGGTAAATCCCCGCCCGTTGACCTTGTCCGTGATGACCTTCAGCTGCCGCTTCACGTCGAGGATGATGGCCGTGAGGTCGGACAGCTGCGAGGTGTCACCGTCAGCGGTCACGGCCGCCGCAGACAGGGTGAACGCGGCGGTGTGCGTACCGGCTGTGACGTGTCGGGCGTAGCACTCGAGAACCCACTGCTGCATGGTGAGGAGGTCCACGGCCGCCCGCTGCTGGTGCGTGAAGAGCCTCGACACCACCGGCGCGTAGAACCCTGGATCCAGCGCCGCGAGGACAAGCTCCTTCACCTCGTCATCGTCGAGGGTGTTGCGCCTCTTGGCGGACCGCAAGGCCGCGTTGAAATCCGTGATGGACTCGGACGGGTCGGTGTAGACCTTGAAACGGACGCCAAGGAGGTCCGATGTCCCTTGAAAGGGTGCACCGGAGTCCAGCAGTCGACGCGCGAGCTCCAGAAGGGCTCGCTTGCCGTCCAGCGGGTGCAATGTTGCAGAGGCCTCGAGCCAGTCACCCGCCGGAGAGGCGGGACACACGATGAGCTCGAGCGTTGAAAAAAGAAGTTTGTTGGCCTCGGGACGGACGGCCAACCAGGAGTCCTCCAAGATAGTCGAAAAGAGGTGCAAATAAGGCGTCCTCCGCCTCGAATGCCTCCTGGAGAGCAGGCACCAGCTTGGAGAGAAGCACCTGCGCATTGGACTCCGTTCCCGTGAATCGGTCATGCTTCTCACGGAAACATTTTCGGATCACGTGCTTCGCCACGCTCTCGTCGAAGCGCTCACGTGTGAGCGAGCGAACACCCGCCAAGAAAACAGCCTGGGCGGAGTTCGCAGCCGGAACACCAGTAGGTGCCGGCGTAGCCGGCGTGACGGAGTTACGGGCAGCAGCGGAGTCGAAAATTGTAGCTAAGGAGCGTCGGCGAAACGCCATACTCGAGGTCAATCTAGTCGCAACCATGGCGTAGAAGACTGTAGAGATGATGAAGCGAGGGAAAGTGGGGCGAGGTGCGGAAGGAGGGGCGGAAGGAGGGGCGGCCAAGAGTCGAAATGCGGTTGTCGAGGAATTAAGAGAAAGCTGCGGCGCACAAAGTTCTCCAAACGTGCATGTGGATCGAATAACGCGGCCAAGGAATGTGGTGTCGGATCCGATCAAAAATCCCAACGTGTACCAACGCGTAGTAAGGAAAAATAAGCGGCCACGTGCACGAGTTTCCCGCAAATCCAATCAACCAGTCATCAAACTAGGCCATACCGCTCCGTCGCGCCTCTAGAGGAGCCCCTCACTCCATCTCAATCGTCGTTGTTTAGCCAGACATGGCCAAACTTCGCAGTGTCTAAATAAAGAGTGCGTGGGGCCAAACCTGTTGGATATACCCCTAGGACCCGGGATATATTCACTCAGTGATAGGTTTTCGCAGAATGTAATAAAGTTGATAAGTTAACCCGATATAACGGGCATAAACAGTTAGGGTTCAGGTTCGGGTGACAGTCATACACACTACTATAGGAAGAGTCACAAAGTAAGCGGTGTGACCATTCCAACATATTTGGCATATTCTCAACGTACACATAAGTCTGTAATAATCCAGGCATGTTCCAGCATAACACACGATCGTAGAGCTACAAAATTTTTGAAATTCTGATATTCTAGAAACACGTGCCAGGCTCTCACGTACAAGCCCAAATTTCTAACATCCCCCATCTGTAGCTGCTGCCTGCAGTAGCACAGACCTAAATATGGGCTTGTTCGGCATACTGAGTCGTGTCACCATCTGCCATGAACTTGCCCAAACTGAAGGTGAACATACCAATACCATCGCCTTCACCACCTTGTAACATTTTGGCTCTCACCAGAGGATTCTTAAATACCAAGAGCCACATACACCTGCGGCCAAGAGGCCCATGCTCCAAGTGTCCAATCACGTGTAAGCGTCCAGCCTGACTCAGTCCCCTGAAGTAAGCTGCTCTGCTCCCTGTCATGTCTGTCAAATAATACGACGGAACATGCACACATGCTACCAAACGGCTGGCCATAACTGCCAGCGGAAACGCGATATCCAACGCGGCAAACCAAGGAGACGTAATTACTGCGTCACAGACACCATACTTCTCCTTCCATACACGATAGTTGCCAGGCTGAAGTGCATCACGCGCCTCAGACCAACCCAATTGAGGGTTCCAGTCATTGTTCATAAACCTCAAATGCGACCACTGTTCCATCATCACCTCGCTGATGACCCCAGTACCCGCCCATGGGTCCCATACGCCATCAATGGACTTCCAGTGCACCTCTGTCGCCAAGCGTCTCACCTCTTAAGGCACAGTGATGATAAGCTCAAGACCCCACTGTAGTGCGCTAGCCTCGCGCACCTGAGCCTTAGTCATATGTCTCAATTCTCCTCGCTTCGCAATCTCTTCTTCAGCCAAGGCAGGCACTAGAGGTGCATCCCTCAGTTGCCTTGCTCTTGTCTTTTGCTCCCGGTACTTCTTGCTCAGCACAGTACGGTGCCCTTCATTCCAATGCCCCGGCATGAATATTCTCACAACCTCAGAAAGTTCGTCTTGCCTGCCCCAGTCCACCTGGTCTGGCATATAAAGGAACAGATCCTCCTCTTCCAACATCATCTCCCTGGATGAGATAGCCTGCCATGGTTGGGACTTACTTCCCTTCACCACGCGTCGAGGACCCACGTCTGCTGGCAGCAGACGCATGTCTGGGGACAACTTCTCGTTCAACTGCTGCTCCTTCATCCCCAGCCTGTCCTCCAAGACGCAAGAGACTTTAGTCTCCTGCGTGGGTCTGCACCTCACTCAGCGCTAGCAGCTTGCCTCCCCGTGCCTGAGCACCTGGGACACAGCCACTCGCCCTCCGGTACCTCTGATAATGCTGGGGTAAGGCACCACAGGTGATAACCCTTGTTGCACGTGTCGCACAACAACATCTCTGCTTCCCCATCAGCTTTCGTGCACACTTCACACGCAAGATGTCTACTGGGCACGACTGCGCTGCAGTCATACTGATCTTTGACATGCAGATGGCATGGCGCAATACTCTGCACAGTACTCCTCTCCTTGAGCTTGGCGGCGTCTTCGAGCACTACCACGCCATCTCGCTGTATCTTGACCAACTTGAGGATGGCGGACTTGGTAGCCACTTCCATACCACTGCGGGGCTTCTGCCTGATGTACACGAAGTCTCCCACCTTAACTGATGTGGCTTGGGCTCATACCCACCACCCCTTCTGCCTTCATAATGCAGGGTGTCGCGATGCTGCGCAACCTCCAGACTACAACCGGCATGCACCATCAGTCGCCTTACCACCTGAGCTCTCTGCAATAGATCCTTGACCCGGTGGTCCTTGTCGTCGCTCACCTCCAGATCGAAGTCCAGGTTAGGTGCTCGCTTTAGATCAGGCGGTACCACTGCCTCCTGAGCAAACAGTAGGGTGAACGATGCCACTCCTGTGGACTCCTGCCGGGCTGCGTTGTAGCTCAGCACCAATGGCCAGAGTTGCTCGTCCCACTCGTAGTCGAGACCCTTCTCCAAGGCGAGCTTCTTGAAGCAGAACTTAATCGTGCGCACCACCCGCTCAGTGAGCCCATTGCCCTCTGGTGAGTCTGGTGAGGTGACCCTCCTATCTATCAGACAGTCCCTGCACAGCTGCTCAAATTCACCCTCGAACTCCTTGCCTCCGTCCACTAGGCACTCAGCTGGCGCCCCAAAGACAGCCAGCACATGGCTGCGGAACGCTGCCGCGATGGTGCTTGCTTCTTTGTTGGGGATGGGCACGCAGACTATAAATCTGGTGTAGTGCTCAGTCATGATGAGCACCCTGCTGTTGCCCGACCTCGTCACTCTCCTTGAAGGCCATGCCAAGTCCAGTGACCAACGGTACATGAACGATACAATCTCCAAGGAGGACAAGGCTGCCTCCTCTCTTGCGTAATGGGTCTTCACCCGCTGGCATGTCTCACACTGAGTGACCACTGCCTCCACGTCCTTCTTTAGGTCAGCCCACCAGTGTTGCTGCCATAGAAGGTGTTGGGTACGTCTTATGCCCCAATGACCAGTCCTGGCGTGGTACTCCTTGACGGGAAAATGGTTTTCGAGGAATAGAAAAGTGCAAAATGGGGAATAGAAATTCTGTCCATTTCTGGGGAATAGATTATGTGTCACACGCACATGCGTCTACTATCACCATTGGGAGTGAGATCGTGAGTTTAGGCTTGGTGACAACACGCGAGACAACACTAAGTATTTTCAGACGTGTTCCCAAAGTGACCAAAAACCGTTCGATTGGCAATCGAACGGTTTTTGGTCACTTTGGTCTCTGGAATTCACGGCCGTGAATATTAAATTCACGGCCGTGAATATTAAATTAAGGCTTCACTGCACGTCTACCCCACACTGTTTGCGAGTAAATTAGATTAGGAAAACATTTCTACAACGTTCGCAACGCACATAGATATATCATTTAGACTCCTAGGAGGTTTTTGAGCTCTTGATTGAGCCGATCCGTGGCCGCATCAGCTCAGTTTGCAGTTCGTGTACGATTGTCAAACCCAGCTTTTCTACAGACAAGAATCAAAAAAAAAACAAAAAAAAATGTCGCCAGCTTTGACAATCGTATTCGATTGTCAAACCCAGCTTTTCTACAGACTCAAGAATTAGAGTTAAAAAAACGTCGCCAGCTTTGACAATCGTATACGATTGTCAAAGCTGAGTGCGAGCCTGCCGTAGTCGCAAGCTTTGACAATCGTATACGATTGTCAAAGCTGAGTGCGAGCCTGCCGTATTCGCAAGCTTTGACAATCGTATACGATTGTCAAAGCTGAGTGCGAGCCTGCCGTAGTCGCAAGCTTTGACAATCGTATACGATTGTCAAAGCTGAGTCCGAGCCTGCCGTAGTCGCAAGCTTTGACAATCGTATACGATTGTCAAAGCTGAGTCCGAGCCTGCCGTAGTCGCAAGCTTTGACAATGGTATCGTATACGATTGTCAAAGCTGAGTCCGAGCCTGCCGTAGTCGCAAGCTTTGACAATCGTATACGATTGTCAAAGCTGAGTCCGCGCGAGCCTGCCGTAGTCGCAAGCTTTGACCGGTCCCCTGACTCACGCGTGACAATCGTATACGATTGTGAAGCTTGGGCACTAGGTCCGGCCCCCTGACTCACGCGTGACAATCGTATACGATTGTGAAGCTTGGGCACTAGGTCCGGCCCCCCTGACTCACGCGTGACAATCGTATACGATTGTGAAGCTTGGGCGCTAGGTCCGGCCCCCTGACTCACGCGTGACAATCGTATGATACGATTGTCAAAGCTGAGTCCGAGCCTGCCGTAGTCGCAAGCTTTGACAATCGTATACGATTGTCAAAGCTGTGTCCGAGCCTGAGGCCGTAGTAGTCGCCAGCTTTGACAATCGTATACGATTGTTAAAAGCTAGTCCGAACCTGCGGTCGTGGTCAGTTTTGACAAACGTGCACGATTCTCAAAACTGTGTCCGAGCCTGGCGTAGTCGCTGCCTTGTTTATTCGCACGAGATATCGCAGGATTCGCAGGAAAATCGATGTTACGCCAAAACTTGTCAGGCCAGTTCAAAGCCAATTTATAGCCTCTACCGGGCTTTGATGCGCATTCACTCCGACATTGATGCAGTTGTCGTGGAGTTTCCTTGTACAGTAATACCTCACATTTAAGGAAATGCTGGTTAAGGAAACAGCCAGCTTTTCGGGGGGGTGGGGGGTCGGAAAAATGCGAAAAAAGCTGGGCTGGAAAAAAACATTAAGAAAATGTACCCAAATAAGGAAATGAAGGCTGCCGAATCATTTCGTTAACGGAAATCGGAATGTCATATTAAGGAAACGAAGGCTAGCTGAACATCAGAAAATTCCATTATTATTAAGGAAATTGTAGCTGAATCTAAGGAAATTATAGTCGATATTTCATGAAATTCTGGAAATTTTCAATGGCAAATAAAGGCTTTTTCTGCACCGCGTTTATTATTAAGGATTATTGGTTAATGCACGATAGCTACAGTCCTATGTTGCATGATACGCCCCCCCCGCGGGGCGCAAATTACGCGTAAATTACGTATTTCGGGCCTTGTGAGTTTTACGCGTAACACGTAACACGCCATAGGAATCTCACCCAAATATAGGCTGAAATTCAACCTATATATGAGCTGAAATTCAACCTATATATGAGGCTATATATGAGCTGAAATTCAGCCTATAAATTCAGCCTATATATGAGCTGAAATTCAGCCTATATATGAGGCTATATATGAGCTGAAATTCAGCCTATATATGAGGCTATATATGAGCTGAAATTCAGCCTATATATGAGGCTATATATGAGCTGAAATTCAGCCTATATATGAGCTGAAATTCAGCCTATATATGAGCTGAAATTCAGCCTATGTATGAGCTGAAATTCAGCCTATATATCACCTGAAATTCAGCCTATATATCACCTGAAATTCAGCCTATACATGAGGCTATATATGAGCTGAAATTCAGCCTATATATGAGCTGAAATTCAGCCTATAAATGAGGTGAAATGCAGCCTATATATAAGGATATATATGAGCTGAAATTCAGTCTATATATGAGCTGAAAATTAGCCTATATATGAGCTGAAATTCAGGCTATATATGAGGCTATAGCAGGCATGCAATATACTCTTAGGAATGCTGAATATTGCAGACAGGATACTCTTAGGAATACTAGGAATATTGCAGGCAGGATACTCTTAGGAATACTGAATATTGCAGGAAGGAATATTGCATGCAGGATACTCTTAGGAATACTAGGAATATTGCAGGCGAGTTACGTACTCTTTGGAATACTGTATTAGTGTTCAGCGGGATAGAAAACGGGTATAGCTACTGTAAGTAGCTACTGTAAGTAAGTTCAAGCAGAGATGGATTTGAGCAGGCACCAAGTACCAGTCGGCACTTGGTCACCGTGACCATAGCTCTTGGGAGTTAAGATGTGATCCCTGCGGTCTACATCTTCATATTTCACCTCAAAGTTGTATCCATGACGGTGGTTCGCATAATACTTTAGCACCCAGCCGTGGCACCACCCAACACCGCTCCACTTGAACATCACGTGCCATCCCACGACACTACAGTTGAACTGCTCGTCAGGCAGCGCATCCTTCATGAGGGTGTAACCTTCATGAACAAACCACTTCTGCTCCTCAGCTGCTTGCCACGAACACTGAGAAAACGAGGGCCCACCTTCCTGCCCCTAGCGCGCCTGGAGCGAACTTCCTTCGCGATCTCTGCCTCCATAAGTGGATACCTAGCAAGAGATTCCTTACTTTTTGAGGTCACAGTTAAACTCTTCAGCTTACTATCAGCAGCAGCTTTAAAAATAACATCCCGCCATGGAACCTTGTCAGCGGTTCGCACTCCGTTTGCCCAATTCGACAGGTTCGCAATCGGAATGCCACAGTGCTTGGCTGCGTACACAAGTGGGGCCCCAACACCTGTAGCCAGGCACTCATCGTAAAAGTGAATGGCATTGGCCTTGTCGTCATTGTCGTAGCGCTTGCGCTTCAAGGCACCACCCTGGCGAGGCGCAGGAAGTGGTTTTGAGGTCTCCAGTCCAAGTCCAGTCGACGCTTTGGGGCGTGCAGCCATTAGTGCCAGTGGAGACCGCTTCGAAATGTCTTGTATCGTGAAGGAAACTGAGCAAAACTCGGCGGTATTGTGAGAGAAACAACTTCGTTGAAGAATAACATCAATATTCACCGAAATGACATAGCTGTGCTCAAGGACCAAACTCACACTAGGATCCCCGCCGGTTGTAGAGGAGGAGTTCACTTTTAAGGAGGCAAATACATGGCGTCCGCAATCGGCAGCAAGAACCTCTGTCCGATGAGCAAGCATGGTGCGAGTAGCTGACTCGCTAGCATCCTGTCGCGTGGAACGAGCACACGCCTTCCTGTGGGCTACCAGAGCCGGCATGTGCTCAAAGCCCTTCATACACGAGTGACATGAATAGCGGGATGCACGGACTACTATCGGATTTTGCGCTACTTGCACCACCTCGTTCCCTTTAGTCTTCACAAAGCGCGTGAAACCGTGATCGAAGAGACGCGAGGTTTTCCGCTTTTTCGGATCTATTGCTACTTTCGTCGCTAAGGACTTCGCGAATGGAGAAGGGACTACCGATTCGGAAATAGTGGCACTTGATATTGACTCGCTCCCTATTGGGATATCCATAATTGCGGGAAGGTCCTCATCCGAGTCTTCAACCAACTCAACCGTGTCACTCTGCATTGATGCATTCTCGGTCTCACCGCTGGGACTCTCATTGAGTGGCGCTTTGGCCTTGATACGCGTGATGACTATCGACTTCAAGTCGTCGTAGTCTTCCTTACTAATCATCCCACTTTGCAAGTCAGCATGCAATTCTCGCAGTTCCTGGCGACTGCTCGGATCCATGCTGAATTTAAGAGAATGCGCTGGCTGACTGCGCTTTCCAGTCCCTAAAAAGAAATGGATTTAAGAGAAGAGGCTGGCTGACGCTCGAATCGCGTTTCCTATTCGTTAGTAATTTCGGTAAGAGGCTGACGCTGGCAGGGGGGGGGTCAGAAAAATACGAAAAAAGCTAGGCTGGCTCCAAATTCCTGTTTCCTTAAAGGTGAGGTATTACTGCAATAGCTAGCAAGTACGAAGCAGACTACTGTGACGGATTATAATTTCTATTTTACTTATAACAATAAGACGAGCTTTTTTTTTGAAAAATCTCGCCCACTTCCTCTACGACTCCCCCCCCCCTACCGACTTGGACTCGAGTTTGGAAATGAAGTAGGGGCCGGGGGGAGGACTACCAGCTTGTATCTGCAGCTTGTATTATAATAGAGGGGTTTTTTTTGAAAAATCTTGCCCTGACAATCGTATACGATTGTCACACGTGAGTTTGGGTGTCGGACCTAGTGCACCTGCTTGACAATCGTATACGATTGTCACACGTGAGTCTGGGTGTCAGGTGTGCTTCACATAGACATATCGGGGCGTCCAAGGTTCAGAGTTTTAGGATATATGTTGGAGGAGTCGTAACCGGAGGTCATTTGCACACACCTGCGTTCGTCACATAGAACCACAACCCGCACCTTAGACTACCTCACCAGTAAAAGAAAAAGAAAAAGAGACACCCTTGGACAGGGTGTGGGGCTTTGTGAGTCCCCTTGACTCCTTCTTCTTTGTCCCTTAGTCTGGTTCCTTGTCTACTTTAGTTCTGTATAGTCTGTTTAGGCTTACTGCAAATCCTGTCGCTAGGTCATGTATTTTCCTGAGTAGGTGTAGGGCTTCCTGTCTGTCGAATCCTAAATGTTTGGTCAGTATTTTCTCCGTGTGTTCGTATATTGTTCCCGTATTGCCGAATACCATTACGTGTAGCGTTACCTTGTAGCCATATAGTTCTAGTAGTTTTACTAGCGGTGTGTATTTTGTGTACTTCGTTTTTAGTGCTTCCTCCCAACTCATTTCGTCTGTGTATGTTACCTCTATCAGGTGTATGTGGCCCGCTTCCGTCATTGCCTTTTGGTGTGTGTACCCAGGCTGCTCATTCCCCTTTTCAGTTCCCTCTAGCATTACTATGTCCACGTAGTGTGGTATGGTGTCCTTTCCGTGTGCTGGTGCCGGTGTGTTTCGTCCGTCCAGTCTGCATTGCCCCCTTGTGAGGAGGAAGTCTTCTATTGGTCTCCCGTTGTTCATTCCTTCCCCTTTTTTCCCCGCATGGGTTCTTATTACACATCCTCCTTTCCTGCCTTTGCTAATTGCTTTCGCTATCATTTTGGTGGTCTCATCCGACCTGCTTATTATCATGTTCTTTATCTCCCTCTCTGTGCATCCTCCCAGCACATGGGCTGTGCGTATGAATCCTCCCGCGTTTACTTGTCTGGGCATCCCGCAGCATTTGCATTTTTGCGACCTTCTCCCTCCTTGCTGCTTCTTGTATGGTCCTGCTGGTAGTTTGTTCGCCCGGCATCTTAGCAGGACTGTCACGTCTTTCTCGTTTAGGTATTCCGTTCCCTTTTTCCAGTATCCATTAGAGAGCTTGTGCATGGCTTTATCACCTTTGAGGTGCTGCATGTATTTTTCTGGCTTTTCTTGTGTTGCTGTCAGTATTTTTTCCCTCGAGGACTTTCTCCATTCCTTCACTTGGTGTACTTCCTTTTGCGCTGCTTCCTGGTCCTGTACCATTTCCTGGAGTGCTCTCCATTCTTCCTGTGCTTCCTCCTGTTGTTGGGCCATTTCTCTGAGCTCGGCTGCGGTGTCCTGCTGTGTTGTCGTGTCCACATTCTGTGTTTCCGGTAGCTTCAGTTTCTGGGTTGACCCTTGTGCGGTTTCTCCTTGGGCTTCCCTCGGCCCTTCAGCTTCCCGTAGGGCTGGTTGGTCGGGTTTTGCCTGGCTTTGGGTTCTTCTTCGTTTTTGTCTTTCTCCCTGTTCTAGTGCCTCCTCTTTCCGTATTGTTCTTGTCTTCCATCCCTGTTCCTTATTCATTTCTACTCCCCGTGTGCTCTCTCGCCCTTGCCCCCTCTTTTGTTTAGCTTGTTGTGCTGTTTGTACTTGCTGCTCCTGTATTAATGCCTCCTCCTCTAATCGTTCCATCCTCTGGAGTTCCAATTCCTCTTCCTGTTCCTGTTGCCATTCTGGTTCATCGGGCCAGGTGTCTGCCCAGGCTGTTCCTATTTCAGTAGGCTCCCGGTTTCTTTGTGCGTATTCTGCCTCCTTCCTCTCAATGCGTTGTCTTTTGGTCTCCCATTCTTCTGGCCCGGTTTCTAGTTTCCTTTTTAGTCTTTGTATTATGTTCGTTTTTCCCGTCATTTTTGCCTCCCTCACCTTTTTTGTTACATGGTTGAGTATTGCTTGGTGTCCTTCCAGTTGTCTACCCGTGGCCTCGCATATTGCTAGTAGCATCACTGTATCCGTGTTGTCGTGGTTGAGGCCGTATTCCCCTTCTTCACAGGCCCTTTTTGCCACCTCGTCCGCCATTTCATTCCCATGTATTCCCACATGCGCTTTAACCTTGTATAGGGCCACTTTTGTTCCCTCCTTATTTAGCTTTTGTATTTGTTTCATTATTTTCCACAGCAGGTCCCTGTGTACGTGCCTTTCAAGCGTGTGCGGCCTTCTTTTCATGTTTTGTATCTGGTAGAGGGAGGTCAGACTATCCGTGCATATGCTGACTTTCTCTTCTCCCGAGTTTGAGTCTAGTGTCAGTGCCATATATATGGCAGTGAGCTCCGCCCTGTTAACAGTTTGGCAGCGTCCGGCCCATCTTTGCATGTGGTTCATTGCCCGTTCCCCTCTTGGGTCCCAGACACCTGCCGCCGTTACTTCCTCGACTTCCCCGTTTTCCTTTTTGACTTTTCTTTGGCTTCCATCTGTGTAAATCATATTGTTTCTGTTATGCCTCCTTTGGGGCTCTGGGTATCCTTTCCCTTGGTTGTCCCACTTGCTTTCTGGTGGTGGTTCTGCTTTCTCCTTTTCACCCCTTTCCCACTGCAGCCATTGGTCTCCGTTTATGTGCTCGTCCGTTGTGTCTGGGCCCGTAAATTGTAATGCCCACCTTCTTAGGGCGTCTCTGTTTATTTCCTCCCTACTCCACGTGGTGTTAGCTCTTAGTACGTCCATAGTCGTTGGCCTCGGCCCTCTATCCCCTCCTCTGTGCTCCCCTTCTTTTTCCCTGTCTTCCATCCACCGGTCAATTATCTTCTCTGTGTGGTTCTCCAGGTGGCTGCCTGGTAGTGCTTGCATGACCGGTAGTTCATGGTTCATCCATGGCGCGGAGTCTATGACGCAATCCTTCTCCCATTCTGTAATTGACCTAGGTCGCCTGTCTGCATCCTTGAGGGTGAGAGGCCTGTGTATGTAGCATGCTCTGCCTATCGTCCTGACTTTGCTTTGCGGGCACTTGAGAAGGGCCTTGCTGAATATGTCGTGGGTTTTGAGTGCATCCGGGCAGTATTTTCTCCATCCTGCTGCATTCGCTACTACCAGTATTCTCATGTTCCAGTTGCATTGTTTGGGTTTCTGTAGGTTGCCTTGCATCCAGTGGTCGGGTGGTAAGAAGGTGAACTGCCCTTCCTTTATCTCCAGTAACTCGTGTACCCTGTATCCCATGTGCTTATTCAGCAGTTTTCTATACGGGCTTTTGGCGTATGTGGGGTATATTCCTACCCCCAGAACGGGTTCGGCCGTTTTTGTGGAGTTAATTGCCTTTTTCAGTGCCTTGTAGAGGTCCCCTGCTGTGTACTCTGGGTTGAATTGGTATGACCCCAGTTTTTCCCATTGCTCTTCCCATGCCGAGCCTACAGCCCCAAATACCGAGTCTCGTGGGTATTGCGAGTAGTACGTTCTGGTGTCTCTGTGTACATTAAGTGGGGAGGCGAATACCTCTGTTTGGACTCCCATGGCTGTGTGTACCGCCTCCATCATTTCCGGAGGGAAGGTCCAGTGGTTTTGGAGGTTCCTTTTTCTGTGTTTCATCTCCGCTTTGCTGGAGTACCTTATCAGCAGTTGTGCTATTTCCTCCTCAAAAGTGTTTACATGTATTTTGTGTTCTACACTTAGTTTCAGCCTTTTGGCCAGTTGTTTCTCTGTTGGCCTTTGTGCCGTGCTGTCCCCCACCGCCTCGGCATATCTGTCGTACAATTCTCTAGCTTTTACCGTGCTCAGCGTGCCTATAAGGCTTCCCTCCGGCTCATAGCAGTAGGTGGTGTCACCTTCCGTGCGCAGTTGTCTGTCCTTCACCCCTGGAATGTGCCTAATGTCCTGGTCCGGGTTCGTTTCCCTTGTGCATATTTCCAGGTGCGTTACTTCTTTCCAGTACCTCTGTTCGCCGTTTGGTTGTCCTGCCAGTATCTCTGCAGCGGGCTCGCGTTTGGTCCTTTTGTCTCTCTTGTCGTTCTTCCATTCCTCCACTAGGTTTTTCCATCCTTGGTCCGAGGAGAGGTTGTGTTTGAGCAGGTGTGTTCTTACTGTTTCTTCTGTGCTCCACGTCGTCTGTTCGTTTCCTTCTCCATCGGTCCACCGTATTTCGTACTGCGTTACTTTCGAGGTCGAGTCTGTGTAGTTTTGCAGGTACTGTCTCGTTGCCAGTATCCCGGCGGGCGTGTAGTTTCCCTCTTGCCCTAGCATTTCCATTCGGTCTTCCTGTGTCGACCACTGGCCTCTGTCCTGTTGTCCTGACTTCCTCTTTACTCTCCCCCGCGGGTGTCTGGTTGTCATCACGTCGTCTTCCTCCTTTTCTTGGTCGGTTTCTATGCCCAGAAGTTCCTTCTCTTGTTCCGTCCACTCTACCTCTGACTGTTCGAAATGCTTCGTTTGGTTGGCTAGCGGGTACATAGACACTAGTTGCAGTATGTCCTTCAGACTGTTTCCAGCCTCATGTAGCGCCTTTATTTGTGCCGGCCAGTTGCTTATGTTTTCCATGCTTACCGTACTTTTGGTGTACCTCTCTAGCTCTCCTGTTTTCCGTTCTTGTATATATTCAGGTTTCAGCCTTCTGTTCCACACATGGTCCCAGTGGTCCCCTGGTTTCTTAATGTCGTTGGGTTGTGCTTCGCAAATGTATGGGTATAGGTGCAGCATTCCCTGTGCTATCTTTGTTGCCGTTTTGGTGTCGTGTTTCCTTCCACCTGTTGCTTTCAGTGTTTCTATTGGTATGGCACTTTTCCCGTCTGCCGTGGTTAAGTTCTTGAGGTCCGGGTAGTTTCTGAATAGTGTGAGTAGTTTGGTAAAGTTTATTTGCTTGGTGGCTTGCTGAGTTTTCGTTTCCTGTATTACATTTACTGTTCCCATTTTTTCAAAGCCTGTCGTCGCAGGCTGCGACTGTGGGTCTCTGTATTCTGTATCCATTATCCTTTGGTGCTTGGTCGTTCTGGTTGTGCCCTCCATTTCCGCGTTTGTGTATACCCTTTTAGCTTTTCCCAGCTGCCTCATTATAGGTAGTGTTTCTTTGCCCAGTTCCTGCATGTGGGTTCCCACTCCTTTCACGCGTATTCCATATTCATTCAGAGCATTCATCTTCCTCAGAGTGTTCGTTTGTGTCTGCAGTCCCATTTTTAGTTTGCTCCTTGTGCTGCTGTGTCCCCTTTCTTCGAAGTGTTTTTCCAGTAGTCCGGCTGTGGACCTGCTAACTTGTGACATTCTTTGTCTGGTTTGAAGGTTTCTCTCCCTTTTGCCGTATCCCATCTGGGCCCCTTTGTCTTCCTCACTCTGAACGGCGCCTGCCAGTCCCGTGTACACTTCCTGTGCATATATTGCCTGTAGGGACTGGAGCCCCAGTCCGTATTCCTCTTTTTCCTCCGTGTTTAGTTCATTGGGCGTACCATTCGCGGGAAGTCCATATATTCTTTTCATCGCGGCTCCCAGCTGATTTTCGGCCTGTTGTATTTCACCCTGTGTGTATATCCCGAGGTGGAGTCCGTATTTGAATTTCCCCAATATGGCCGACTTCAGGGAGTACTCTTTTTGTCTTTGTGTGAGGGGGGTTGCCAGTAGTGCGTCTATTCTTCTTTTGAGTTCCCGTAGTGACTTTCTTTTCTCCTCTTTCCATGTCCCCAGCATATTGAGTAGGACCCCCAGGTACTTGTAGGTATCCCCGGCTTTTAGGACTTTTAGCGTTCGACTTCCGCATTTCACCCCTTGGTGCCTACTTTCTTTCACGTTTTTGTTGCCATGTTCTACCCCTGTTATCTTTGTTTTGTCCTCGTTTATTCTGAGTCCACTCCAGTCTCCAAATGCCGAGAGTTTCCTTAGCTGTTGCTCCATGCCTGTCATTAGTTTGGTTAGTATAATTAGGTCGTCCACAAACGCTCCGGAGGAGGTTCTCAGTTCCCCTCTGAGCTCCCTGTCAGTTGCATACCTGTGCTGGTATCCATGGTCCCCACCTCTAGCCATCTAAGGAGAGGTTCCAGGTATAGTATGAACAGTAGCGGGCTCATGCTGTCGCCTTGCAGAATCCCCCTTCTTATTGGCACCTCTTCCGAGACCTGGTCCCCTACTTTTGCTCTCATTTGCATGGAGTCCTCCTCGTCTTCGCCCAGTATGTCCCTGACAGCTTCGGTAAGTTGTGGTGGCACCCCTAGGTGTTTTAGCGTCGTAATGAGTCTTTCGTGGTCAACCGAGCCATACGCATTTTCGAAATCCACGTAGGTTGCATGTAGGCTTCGTTTGGAGAGGTTGGCGTCTTCAATGGCATTGGTTACCCTGGTGAGTTGCTTCATTGTGTTGTGGCTTTCCCTTGAGCCCTCTTGTGCTTCCGAGAGCATGCCGTTTATCTCACAGAAGTCAGCTAGCATTTTTGTGAGTACTGTAGTGTATAATTTGAACAGGCAGTCCAGTAGTGCTATAGGTCGGTAGTTTTTTTGTTTTGTTACTTCTCCTTGCTTGTGGTGGAAGCAGAAGTAGCCTTTTTTCCATGGTAGGGGGTGTGTCTATGCTCCCACATTAATTTCATGAGTTCACACAGTTGGTCGTGGAATCTGTCCGGCATCTGTTTCAGTATTTCATTTTGTATCCCCATGGGCCCGGCTGCTTTGTTGGTTTTCATTTTCTTCACCGCCTGTCGGTAGGCCTCTTTGTCCACATTTAGGTTTACTTTTGTTTGGTCCGGTCTTTTGCATTGGTTTTCCCTCATGTAGTTCTTGTACCTTTCGTCAAGCCAGGGTGGCGTATCTTTAAGTCCTTTCTCTGGTTCCTTCATTTTGTATGGTTCCGACCACGCAATGTGTTCTCCCATTGCCTGTGCCACTTTTTGGTGTCCTACCACTAGCTCTCCTTGCATGGTTTCAATCGCTTGTATTGTTGTAGTTGGTGCCGTTCCGTTTTCTATCTCTTTTTTGTATATCAATTTATGGTAGTGCTTTATGTTGCCCCAGTATCCTTCTCTCATTTTCATTCTTGTTTTCTGTTTTCGGTTTGCTTCGTGTTCTTTAATGCACTTCCTTGCCTCTTTTGTCGCGAGCTTTTTCTGTTCCCGTTCCCATTGTTCCCATTCCCTCATTTCGTTTGTTCGGTTGTCAAAATCTTCCGTCCGTGCTTCCTCGGTTACTTGTTCTCGTGTTTCTATGTCCTTCTTCCATAGTGCTATGTTCTCACGGCACCTGTTCCTTTCTTTCAGGTGGCCGTCCCTTTCTTTGCGGAGGGTTTTTGGGAGGTGTAGTCCATGTTGTTGTTCTGGTGCTGCCGCTTGTTTCGGTAAGTTGACATCCATCATTGCCCTGTCTCTTGCTTCCGCCATTATCCT
>LGRX02033452.1:0-38390 GCA_001247695.2 Cymbomonas tetramitiformis
CATCCTCGTTGTCAGTGTCGCCGGCCGCGGTGGGAACGGGTTGACGGAGGCCGCTGGCACGTAGTCCAGCTTCTTCCTTCTCTCCAGAAGTTGCTCGGCGGTCTTGGCTGCGGATTCCGGGTCAGAAGTCCCAGGCTTCGCTGCCACCTTCGCCTCCAGCTCAACGTTGATTTGTGCTTGACGTTGAAGCTCAGCACGCAGCAGTCGATGATCTTCTGCCTGCTGCCTCTGCATCTCAAGCAGCTCCCCTTGCTGCTTTTGCATTGTCAGAATTTGTTGTAACAGCACGTCCTGAGTGGACGGTGCTGCCGGGGAAGGGGAAGCCTGCCCGATGTCCGGCTTCCCCGGGAGGGGAGGGAATTCCTCTGTAGACTTGCCCTTCGAAGAACCAGCCATTCTCTCTCCCTCAGAGGAGTAACAGTGAAGTCAATCGTACTGTCGTAGCCGCTGTGAAGCCGTCGTTTGAAGTCGTAACGCCGTCCCCGCGACTTCTTTGTCAGATCTCCTGTCGTCGTTCGATCGCCGTCGTACAACCAAGTGGTCTAGTCACTACCTACTCTACTGTTTTACCGGTGAAACAGGTGAAGAAAATTTACAAAATCGGATTTGCAGTGTGCCTCACAGAGTACCGTAGGTACCCGTGAAGTTCCTGTTTGCAAGAGCAAAAGGAACAGAGCTGAACAGGCGTGTCGCTTCGTGGCTACTTGTACATCCTGTTTGTGTCACGGAGCTACATGTGTCATTCGGCTCTACTGCAGCAGGAGTCACGGATTCTGAAAGTCTGAAACCACAAAAATTCTGTTGCACTCCAATTTGAACAGATCTGTGACTGTCATTCTTCGGGGATCTGTGATTGTCATTCTTTAGGGATCTGTGACTGTCATTCTTTGTGGATCTTTGTCTGTCATTCTTCGGGGATCTTTGACTGTCATTCTTTGGGATTCAGTTCGTCATTCTTCGGGGATTCAGACTGTCATTCTTTGGGATCTGGGTGTCTGTCACTTGGGATTCAGACTGTCATTCTTCGGGATCTGTGTCCTGGCTATTCTTCGGGGAGCTTTGACCTGGCTATTCTCCGGGGATTTGTGACTGTCATTCTACGGGAGCTGACCGCCATTCTTTGGGATCTGTGATTGTCATTCTTTGGGGATCGTGACTGTCATTCTTCGGGGATCTGTGCCTTCGCCAGCTCCTTCGGGATCTGTGACTGTCACTCTAATGGGAGCTTTGACTGTCATTCTTGGGGATCTGTGACTGTCATTCTTGGGGATCTGTGTCTGCCATTCTAATGGGATCTTTGTCTGCCAGCCTCTTCGGGGATCTTTGACTGTCATTCTTTCTTCAGGGATCTGTGACCGCTATTCCCACGGGATCTTTGACTGCCCCTCTTTGGGATCTGTGACTGTCACTTTCGGGATCTGTGATTGTCATTCTTGTGGATCTGTGACTGTCACTCTTTGGGGATCTGTGACTGTCATTCTACGGGAGCTTTGACCGTCATTCTCGGGATCTGTGTCTGCTGCCTTTTTGGGGATCGTGACTGTCATTCTTTCTCGGGGATCTGTGGATTGTCACTCTGGGATCTGTGACTGTCATCTTTTGGGGATTCAGTCTGCCTGGCCCTTCGGGGATTTGTGTCTGTCATTCTTCGGGATCTGTGACTGTCATTCTTGGGATCGTGGACTGTCATTCTTTTGGGGATCTGTGTCTGTCATTCTTCTGGGATCTGTGTCTGTCATTCTTCGGGATCTGTGACTGTCATTCTTTGGGGATCTGTGTCTCGCTGGCCTTCCTCTTCGGGGATCTGTGTCTGTCATTCGTTGTGGATCTGTGTCTGTCATTCTTCGGGGATCTGTGTCTATCATTCTTCGGAAGGTTCCCTTTGGACCTTCCCCGAGCTCCAGTCCTCCCGGTGCCGGAAGGTCATCCTTTGATGCGCACGGCATGCACCAGCGGAGCTGCGATCTGGCATGGCAGCGGCTCCCAGGCGTCAGATTGTTATGCGCCAGGCCGTGCACCTCATCCATCTCGGGGAGAGGTGTGGACAGGACCTTAAGCGCCTCATCTCCGAGATCACCCATGTCACTTGCGACACCTACCAATGCGATGTCAATGCCCACACTTGCTCTCTGCTGCCCCCAGGTCAGCCCCCGCACCTTATCTTTCACCTTGGTGTGTGCGGACGAGAGTATGCGATCTGATATTGTAGCTGAACCGTTGATGTTAAAACCTGAGAAATCGATGGAACGAACGATTGACCCTGCTGGACTTTGGGGGGCACCTAACATGGTTTGAATTCTTTGCTTCTGCGAGTTCTGTTCCTCAGTCCGAGCTTCACAGATCTTCACACGCTTGATCTGCACGAGGACTTGGGGGTTTTCAGGTGCTCTACGCTCTGTCTGTGTGCCTGTGTGACAGCCGTGAATTAGCGAGTATTTATTTGCATAATAATTGAGCAAAGTAGCTTTTCCATGAGTACTAGCATATCAAAACCCAATCTGCTTGCTTTTAACCTTCTACCCCCACCCCAGCAGCCCCCACCACTTCTCGCTACCACAACTCCCTCGCTCTTGCCCTAACTGAATCCCAGCACACTGTTGCGGTGCTTCTGCCCTGACCCGTGCAGCACCCAGGTGTTGTTCTCTGTATTCCCGATGGCCAGTCTGGCTGTGCTTTGGGCCAGGATCAAGCGGAGGTATGTCCAGAGGAGAATGCCTGCGGCAGTGCCAAGCGGCGCCGCCACCGTCTTTGCATCCTCCATGCCCATCCCCACCTCCCTCCCCTCCATCTCCATCTCCACCACCCCCATTTCCACCGCTCCATCTCCACCACCCTCATCCCCGCCACCCCCACCCATCGCCATCCCCACCGCCTCCTCCATCCCCCATCTCCACTACCCCCATCCCCGCCACCCCCACCATCGCCATCCCCACCGGCCTCTCCCTCCATCTCCATCATATCTCCATCTCCACCACCCTCATCCCCCGCCACCTCCATCATCGCTATCCCCCCCTCCCATCTCCATCTCCACTACCCCCACCATCGCCGTCCCCACCGCCTCCTCCATCTCCATCTCCACCACCGCCATCTCCACCACTATCGCCTTCGCCCCACCGCCACCTCCCGAGCTACCTCTCTGCAACATCGAGACTCTGCAGTGTGTGTCGTAGTCATAGCTCCTCCACAGCCGCCTAAGACCTCCCAGCATGCCCTTGGGCGTGCTTTGTGTCAATGTCAGCAAACCCCCCCCACAGCCACATACCCCTGCTTGCAAACCCTTGGTCCTGGAGATGGATCGAGTGGTGGTGCCTGGTGCTGCACCTCGAATAGTTCTCAACACCCTTCAAAAGATGCACCAGCTCAATCTCAGCGAATCGGATATGCGAATGAGCAGCTCAGAGACTGAACACGGGCGCTCTCCTCGAGCAGAGCAACTTCAATTGCGGCACTGTTCCAGAAAAACAAAATTCCGGACTTATTCGTTCCCCTGAAATATACACCAGAATTTGATGGCGATGCCAGCAGTCAAAGGTTGCTGCCAGAAGTGTATTTGCCCAAAAATAGAGAATTCGCTGCACTGCTGAGGGTTATTAACAGAGGGTATTGTCACGGGGCTTGCGAATCTGCTCACCGCGTTTGAAGGCAGGCTCGTCACAGGGCTGTTAAAAGCCATCCACGGGAATTTGGAGGGTGAATTGATCCGATCTTGCCATCGATTCTGCAGAGCGTCCCCGCGGAGCTGCAAGGAGTGTGGCGTGGAGTGCTGATCAATGCCAATTTCAGTGTCGGCGAGTATGATGCAGAGTTTACGAACACCTCGCTTCGTGTGCACGCTCCGGGGTGGCCAATAGACACCTTCCCTGTGCACACCGCCGCCGACGGCAGTGTCCAGGCATGCCCTCCACTCCTTGGCAACTCACTTTGTTCACTCCGGGATGCTGACTGGCTGCTTGCAGAGTGCTCCGCAAATGCAGCGAGCTCTCCTTCAAACAGCGCGCGCCGACGCCTTTGCCAGTCATGTGTGAGGCAGGATGTAGGCTGCCAGGGTGGCACCGGAGACTTTCTGGAGCACTGATGTCTGAGCCGCAGCGCAGCTACAAAGCACTCTGCACGCTGAGTCAGTGTGGTGAAGCGTATTGCCAGTATATTGCGTTGTTATACATATGTTATATTATATTATATCATATATTTTTTGCCCCGATTTGTCGATTGTGTACTGCTGTGAAACCATGTGTGGAGTACCGTCAGTATAAGTATTTTACAACCATTTGTGTTATCCCTTCAGGATAAGTATTTTACAACCATGTGTGGAATACCTTCAGTATAGGTTCTGTGGTTTGGCTGTCACTGTACCTGGGGTTAGCTATGGTAAGGGGTAAACAGTTGTGTCCACTGGTTGGCTGTGGTGAAGTGCATTGCCTTGATTGGCTGTGGTGAAGCACTTGCACGCTGATTGGCTGCGGTGAAGTATAATGCCAGCTGATTGACTGTTGTAAAGCTCATTTTGCGCTGATTGGCTATGGTGAAGCACACCACCCGTTGATTGGCCGTGGTGAAGCACATTACCCGTTGATTTGGCTGTGGTACTGCATGCCCTCATCTTTTGCGGCTTGTGGGTCACAGTGTTCTGCGTGGCATTGAGCGTTGCAGGTGGTTTCTTCCGAGGGAGCGATGCCGGTGGCCTACCAGGCAAATCCTAACGCCACCCCCTACATCGATGATGCACTCCGTCACACGTATGTGTTGATGTGGTGGAACCTGCCCGTGTCAGCCACCAAAGCCCGTTGCGACGGAGGACTTTCAGCAACACAGAGACAGAGAGGGCCACTCCACACACGGCAAGAAGCTGCAACCAAGAGGGGGGCACCGCGTGATCTTACACACCCACACACCTCGCAGCAGTTAGGGGGTCCCATTCTTCACTAGTGAGCTCCGGAGAATCCGGATGAGTGTCCCGAAGTGTGTGTGCTGTATCCTTTGATCCCCGGCGTGGGTACATAGTGCAGTCCCTGTGTCTTCGGGGTGCCAAAGGAGTCGCAAGGATACGCATACACCCACCTCGCAGCGTGGGCTTGGTGGTGGAGATGTGTGCTGAATCCTTTGATCCCCGGCATGGGTACATAGTGCAGTCTTCTGTGGCTACGGGGTGCCAAAGGAGTTGCAAGGATAAGCATACACACCTCGCAGACCCTGCGTGGGTACATAGTGCAGCCGGTCTTCTGTGGCTACGGGGTGCCAAAGGAGTCGGTCCAAGGATAAGCACACACCTCACAGCGTTCCGAAATAATTGGATGCTGTTTCAGGGTATAACATAACAGTATATATGTTATAGTGTAGGCGCTAGGCGCACATATGCGCGCCGATTTCAGTACATACGCGCCAGGCGGGATTATACTAGTACAGGTGCGTCTGGCGCGCCAGTACTGATCCCCCTTCGGAAGAATCGCGCCTATCAGTATAAGCGCGCCGATTCTAGACCTTATTTCAGTACAGGTGCGCCAGCGCACCCATGCTAGCACTCCTCCCCCCTTGACACACTTTTTGGGTCAAGGGAGTCGGACGCCCTTCAGATTGGCTGTGATCTGAGGGTTTTGACGTGCTTTGAGAGGTGTGGAAAATCTGAGGTGTGGCGCTGTGAGGTGCGTGAGGCCACATGGGTACGCTTGTACCGCAGGTGTCCGCGGGTGGCTTGATCGCAGCTGCCACGTTGGCCTTCGGCCCGGTCAGAAGCAGGCCCTTCCACGACTTTGATCTGGCCATGACCACGGCCGGGTATGCTGTGCTCACCATGGCCAAGTGTGAGGAAGTGGAATCCGGGTGCAGCTTCGCCTCGTCTACTCCACACCTCCAGGTTCCGCTCCTCCGCCTCGCACTTCGTCTCGCCCGCACCCACCTATCGCCGCTCGCACAACGAGCCGCCCTTCGCTGTAGCCGGCGTTGACCTGTTTCACGTTCCCCCGTAGTTGTAGGGACGCGCGGCATCCGCAATGCAGCGGGCGGAGCCTCTCGCCACAGGGTCAGGTGGTGCTACTGGAGGTGAGCGTGGGGTGGCAGAATCCCGCTCACCGTTCTGAGATTAAACCTCTGCCAACTCCTGTCCGCGCCATCACCCATCACCCATCATGAGATTGAGATTAAACCTCTGCCAACTCAGCCATCACCCATCATGAAGTTGCGATTAAGCCTCTGCCAACTCCTGTCCGCGCCATCACCCATCATGAGATTGCGATTAGCTTTCTGCCAACTCTGCCTGTCCGCGCCATCACCCATCATGAGATTGAGGTTAAACCTGCACGCCAGCTCTTGTCCGCGCCATCACCCATCACCCATCATGAGATTGAGATTAAACCTCTGCCAACTCTGTCCAGCCATCACCCATCATGAGACTGAGATTAAACCTCTGCCAACTCCTGTCCGCGCCATCACCCATCATGAGATTGAGATTAAACCTCTGCCGCTCCTGTCCGCGCCATCACCCATCATGAGATTGAGATTAAACCTCTGCCAACTTCTGTCGCGCCATCACTCATCATGAGATTGAGATTAAACCTCTGCCAACTCCTGTCGCGCCATCACCCATCATGAGATTGAGATTAAACCTCCTGCCCAACTCCTGTCCGCGCCATCACCATCATGAGATTGAGATTAAACCTCTGCCAACTCCTGTCCGCGCCATCACCCATCATGAGATTGAGATTGGGGATCCCCTGAGCATATTTGCAGCGGGTTGCAGCGGAATGCCTCACTGTGTCGGATCCAGGCTCTTAGAGAATATTGGGGGGAAAGCGTCACCGATGGTGGCACCATTTTGGAGTTTGTAACTACATAAGGCATTATCCTTCACCACAACATCGCCAATGTCGATGCTTTTAAGACACCTACAGATGTGATGAGTTGTCGCTTGCTCATCTCATCTGGCGAAGAGGGCTTGCGCACTGTCAGTGTTCATGCGAGGTGAAGACGCGACGCTGTCTGTTGAGAGATAAGAGGTGCTTCATGCTGTCCAAGGAGAAACCCTGTCTCCCTCGAAACCGCATCGTCCTAGAACCCCTCTCTCCCTCGAAACCGCATCTTCCTCGAAACCCTGTCTCCTCGAAACCGCATCTTCCTTGAACCCCTGTCTCCCTCGAAACCGCATCGTCCTCGAAACCCTGTCTCCCTCGAAACCGCATCTTCCTTGAACCCCTGTCTCCCTCGAAACCGCATCGTCCTTGAACCCCTATCTCAATCAGTGTCAATCGCCATCACACAGCTGCCAGTGCTATCAACGTCCGTGTCATCGCGTCAATGACATCAGGTCATCATCTGTTCACGATATCCCGTCATCCTCATCGCGGATCCGGCAATTCCCTGCGTGCCCTGCCCCCTGGCGCAACGTCATCGGAGTCTGCGCGGGGGGGCTACATGGCCAATGGAACTTTGATCTAACATCAATTTCGTGGCACTTGCGCGCGTGATGCTGACTTTTGGCTGTGACATCCTCCGGGGGCCGCGGCCAGGCGCGAGGCTCCAAAGACTCGGATATTGCGATGATGCGAGCCGCTGGGCAGACGCTTGAGAGGAGCTCCGTGGCCGTGACGCCTCCACATGACACAGTGTACGGCATCTCTGCGTCCCATTTCCTGCGTGTGTGCACCTGTGGACGTTATCCTGCTCCGCTGAGTCGAGTGTGCTTACGAGAGCACGAGCAGGCTACGCTCGGGAAGAAGAGTCGCGGGGGTTAGAGCATGGCAGGTGTTCTCGCTTTGTGTTAGACCTGCAGAAGCGGGAAAAGCGGGAAGTGCGGCTCTCGAAGAGTAGTGCTCCCCCTCCATGAGCCTTAAGGGCACCACCCGCGGTCTCCAGGGAGGGTTGAATGAGGTGAGCGAGGTGAGCCGCCCAATTTATTCATGTGTGCAGTGATGCGGGGCTTTGCCTTGAGCTGGGGGTTCTGCCGGGGAGGGCGCGCAGCCCGCCGGTGTGCGATATGCCAGCTGAGATCATGCTGGTGATCGACGGGTCTAGCAGCGAGAGCCGCGGCAACTTCAGCATGATGCTCGGATTTTCGGACGAGCTCAGGAGATCGTTCAATGTGTCTTCTTCCACGGTTCACATGGGGGTGGTCCAGTTCTCTGCCAAGGTGACGTGGGAAAGAGGATTGAGCTGCTCACCCACCCGGCATCGCTTGAGCTTCGCGCCCATACAACTCCATGCACTATCCACCAGATCCGCGGGCTTCGGGAACTGAGAGGCTCGCAGGGTCTCGGGGTAACACAGGGAGCAGGGAGGGTCGCAAGCTCTCTGACCGATGATCCGGCCGCTCTCTCGAGAGTCATCCTCTCGCTGGAGCAGTCAGGAGGAAGCACCGCGATTGGTGAAGGCATTCGCATGGCACAGGCAGAGCTCGCACAAGGTAAGCGCTGCCGGACTGCAGGCTTGCCCCGGCTCCAGCGTGCGCGGCGCTCGTGGATCTGCAAGAGGTAGGGGTAGCAGATATTGAATGCGCACACGGAGACGTGCCGCCTCACAGAATGTCATCCTCCTCCGTGGCACTCGCCCTTGAGTTCTGATTGGGCATAGCCGGAATTGCATTTGGCTTGCGGCCAATGACCGATGTGTACATCGTGCGTTAGCTGGCACATATCACATGTCATGCGGAGAAGAGAAAGATCTCGGCGCAAGCGGGGATCTCGGGCGGATGCTGAGAGGAGATGCGCCGAGCTTCAGCTCTCACGGCCCGCGTCTCAGTGACTGATCCTGCTGTGCCTGGGAATCGAGGCACCCATACGGGGGCTGTGCTCGCTGCGTGTGCACGTGTGTCAGCATGGGGCACGCTCTCCGAGATGCCACTGTGGACCTCTCTTCCGCTCTGCTGCGGCAGCATGAAGTCTTCCGCTGATTGGCATTTGGTTGGGCATCTTGCACGGGGCTCGCACAGGGCGGCCGACGGTCAAGCACGTGATGATCCTCATGACCGACGGTGCAGAGAATGAAGGATCCAACCCACTCGATGCTGCATATGATGCAAAGTCCAACGGCACAGAGATCATCATCCTTGGCATTGGAGCCAACGTCCACCTGCAAGCCCTACAGGCGGGGCCCTCCCCTTGCATTCCGTGGCCTGGAGGCAGGGCCCCGTCCCCTTTGCATTCCGTGGCCTGGAGGCGGGGCCCCTCCCCTTGCATTCCGTGGCCTGGAGGCGGGGCCCCTCCCCTTGCATTCCGTGGCCTGGAGGCGGGGCCCCTCCCCTTTGCATTCCGTGGCCTGGAGGCGGGGCCCCTCCCCTTTGCATTCCGTGGCCTGGAGGCGGGAGCCCCTCCCCTTGCATTCCGTGGCCTGGAGGCGGGGCCCCTCCCCTTTGCATTCAGTGGCCTGGAGGCGGCCTCAGCGCATTCCGTGGCCTGGAGGCGGGGCCCCTCCCCTTTGCATTCCGTGGCCTGGAGGCGGGGCCCCTCCCCTTGCATTCCGTGTGGCCTGGAGGCGGGGCCCCTCCCCTTGCATTCCATGTGGCCCCTGGAGGCGGAGCCCCTCCCCTTGCATTCCGTGGCCTGGAGGCGGGGCCCCTCCCCTTTGCATTCCGTGGCCTGGAGGCGGGGCCCCCTCCCCTTGCATTCCGTGGCCTGGAGGCGGGGCCCCTCCCCTTGCATTCCGTGGCCTGGAGGCAGGGCCCCTCCCCTACAATTCCGTGGCCTGGAGGCGGGGCCCCTCCCCCTTTGCATTCCGTGGCCTGGAGGCAGGGCCCCTCCCCATTGCATTCCGTGGCCTGGAGGCGGGGCCCCTCCCCTTGCAGTTGTGCGCTCGAGGCGCGGCGCACAGCTGGGTGTGAGAGCAGTGCGGCCACGCGTGAGGGTGGGCGCGGGCGGTTGACATGGGCGATAGCAGTCCTACGCTACGCAGCCGTCGTCGACTCATGTGTATAATCCTGCCAACTTTGGCATGCTGAAGGTAGCCCCCACGCCTTCACACAATGAGCTGCGCAATGCCCAATGCTCCGTGTTCCCTAGGGCGGCGCCAAGCCATCCAGGGCGCACCTTGCTCAATTCTGTCGCACAGTGCGATGCGTATCAGCCCTCTCGATGCTCTGGTGGAGTCACTGGGTGCGCCACACACGCGCGCATTGGTGTGGCGCCCGCCACTGGATCCGTGCGTCATCTCTCGCTTTGATGGAGAGTGCCACGTGGGGAGATCCGGCGTGACGGGAGAGGGAGTTGGAGTGTGCTCACCACGGGTGCAGAACTACGTCGAGGCTACAGTGCACACTGCCTGCAACAAGTACTTTGCGTGTGACAACGCCTCGAAGACCTGCCAGCCTGTTGGTCCAGGTGATGCGCTGCGCGCGGCTCTTTGTGGCGGGTTTAGGCCCACATCCACGTGGCGCTTCTGGCCCTGGTTCCTTCCCAGCAGGCTTTCCGTGCTGCAAGGATTGCGGATAATCATTAGCTGAAGAGACTGAAACTGAGACTGAGTGCGGGGTAAATCTTTAGCCACACGCTGCTCGCCGACTGAGACTGAGACTGAGTGCAGCTTGTACACTTCAGCCACACATTGCTAGCCAACTGAGGCTGAGGCTGAGACTGAGACTGAGACTGAGACTGAGACTGAGACTGAGACTGAGTGCGGCCTGGACACTTCAGCCACATGATGCCTGTCGACAAGCTTTGCTGTGTGCATTTCTCTTTGAATTGAAGCTTTCACTGAAGGAGAGAGGCTTGGCCCGACGCCAGGTGAGGAGGGCGTCCTGATAGGACAGTGCCTCATGGACTGCGGCGCACGGCCCAAGCCGCCCACTCCATCTCCGCCGACACCTCATGCGGCTGTCTATCTCTGCAGCCAGTCCACGTTCATGTGCGATGAGGTCAAACCGGGCACTCCAGGTGAACTCCCGCTGCCCGTTGCCTTCGGCAGTCTCACCGGCCCTGCCCGCAGGCCGCGGACGTCGCGGCGCATGGGCTCTAGAACGACGTGGCCCTTGTGTTGTTCGCGAACCTTTGTTTTTGCTAGGATTCGCAGGCCGCGTTGCGCCCTCGTCACTGCAGAGATGGCGCCGTCGCGCAAAGCATTGGTGAGGCCAGCTGTCATGATGCAGCCGCAGCTGGCGCCCAGGGCTGAACACGTGCGTATGTATGCGCTTGCTTGCATGAAGAGACAGCTATGTCCTCGGCTGGGATCCCGGGCTGGCCAGTGAAGAGACAGCTCGGTCTTCGGCTGGCAGCCCGGGCTTGCTATAAGCTAGCTCTATGTTACATCAACGGGGGCAGACCTCGCGGCAAGTCGTGGCTGTATCGGATAAAGGTGCAGAAGGCAAAAGCATGGTTGCCGCTTTCTTCTGTGCCGCTTGAGAACTGTTAGAAGGTGCGGGCAATAAGACGAGAAGCGTGGCGCAACAGTGCCGCGGCCTGCGCTATCGAAATGGCCACCAGTCAGAACGCCGAAACCCGGTCCACGCTTGTGAGTGTTCTGTTTCCTCCATGATGTGGGGATAGATTTGGACATTCTGGTGTTGAGCAACGAGCGTGTGGTGTGGAGACGAGAGCAGGGTCAGCCTCGAAGGAAGTGTGCGCCTCCAAGTGCGGTCATGCGACCCCGCCACTGCTCATTGGCCAATGGCGTGGCATCCAGATCAGTCCAGGTGTGCGGAGGCCCCAGATCTCCCGAGCCAGTGGCATAGATTTGACTGTTTATTGTCAGAGCTCCGAGTGGATTAGAAACGGAGCACGCCGTTGTGCTAAGGGTCGATAACACTGCACTGCCGTGATCGCTGTTTCAGACCAACATGCAACACAACGACCGCCCCCCCCAGGCGCATCTTGAGAAGTCGGGAGCATGCCCCACCAGTAATTTCGGTTCCCCTTATTACCTGGTGAATGCAGGGTACATTTCCGGAGAGTTGGACCTTCATTTCGAAGCAAGTTCCTACGCTTTGAAGGTAATGACTTGAGATAAGCCCAAACTTGAGCAGAAGTTGCATCTGCTCTGGCTTGCAATGCGCCTTCTTGTGAAAATAACCACTACGAGCCCGGTGGACATTGACTTACATGCACGAGCACGGTCCGTGTTGACACTGGTACATGCAGACAACCTCTGGAAATCTTGATGCTGGCGTGTGGAGGATCAGCTCTGTAAATGTCGATGCTGATGTACGTGGATTTGCCTTTGCAGGATACAAAGGGGAATATCTCAACGGGCGGGGTGACAGCAACAGGCTACTTCTCATTACAGGTACTGGACAGCAGCTCTGGCAACTTGCGTGGCATCTTGTTTTCTTATGACGCTGATGGGCCGGAGACCACGACTATTACCATGCTGATCGGAAAGCCCGGTGTAATAAACCTTCCTCTTAGTGTGAGGGCTGGCTTCAGTGATCCGAAGTATGACACGTACATGTTGGGGAAATGCAATCACAAGGCCCCGACATGCAACTTCTCCGCAGCAATGCCTTAAGGTCATATATGCGAGCACTGAAAAAGGACCATGCGTTCTCCAATTGCTTTAGCAAACAATGAAATGATGGGTGATACTGGTTGCTGATTATAATCTCTACAGTAAACGTAGCATCTGAGATTAACGCCGACTGCTTCAAAGGCGCCATCTAGGGTGATTTTGATTGGAGTAGATAGCATTATTTGACACATACAAGTGCGCAGTGGGAAGCCAAGGTTGCGATTTAGAATTCGAATAGATATTATGTAAGTGGTCACATTGTGTGCATAGCATTGATGTCGTGTAAATGATGATTTGCAGACAGCATTCTGACACAATTATCAATGATGAATCTTCGGTAGTGTGCATCATGTGGCATTGTCAGATGGGTAGCTTAGCCATAGATAGGCAAGTTATGGCCATAGCTTTGATAGGAGCAATGATGACAAAAGAAATTGCGAAATGGAAAATTAGGAACAGTTTGGTCAATACTATTCTAGGACACAGGAAAGATGAGCACACGGAGACAAAAAGATAAGGGTGCTGTAACTCTGATATCGTATTGGAGGGTAAGAGCTCTCCTTTACCAGCATGGCAATATTTATGTGGTTCTCTCACATATGTCTTTAAGTGCCCCATAGTGACTGGACAGGAGGATCCGAATCCAGATTCATGAACGATTCGCGGAGTGTAGATCGTTATTGCAGATTTCTTTAATATTCGACGTCTCGAACGTTTTGGTCGGCCTGCCAACGTCGATTTGGGTTCAACCAACACGACTTTGAAAGTTCCTTACCCAAAATTATTTTTAACGGAAGCGTTCCAACAACTGAGCATGCGCCGTAACGTCTTTAACCGCACGAGAATTGAATTCTGTTTCGATTATCCAGAGGGAGGGACGCCGTGTCGTTCGAGGTAACTGCTTCGTGAGTACATGCGCGTTTTGTCTTACAAGCAGGGCTAGTTTATCCTTTTCTGTGTTTACACAACAAATTGGCATGCAACGCTTTCAGCATGGATCCATCAGCGGGACTTGTTGTTCACAGAGCCTTCAGAAACCAGTTATTTACGTATGACCAAGACGTGAACCTTGTCGCTCCCGAATTTTTCTACATTGTGCTCGGATGTCCGCTTGATGATCCACATGAAGTCCAAGAGGAACCTTCACCAAAGATCCCCAAGCCAGACTAGCCAAACTCGCCCGTTATAACGAAAGTTTCTACTTTGAACCTAGCTAATCTGTATGATTAAGTGGGGAAAGCACCATCCACACCATCTTCTGCCAGACATGAAATTAACAGTGGCCAACAACCTTGAGACGATGCTTACGGCTGGCAGCCCATTCTTATCAATTTGTCCTTGTTCTCATAAGGGGACATACGATACCCCACAGACCAAACATTGCACAAAACAAGCTAGAGTGACATAGTTTCACCTCTACAATTCATATATGCAGTCAGTACACCATGCTAGAACCTTTTAACCGCGTAGTGGGCGGTAATGTAACAGAGATGCAACCATACAGTACGTCCACATTTGAAGCATATTACAATACCCTGGCATCATTGACCTGGTTGGTCTCCAATATCAACGCAAGAGTAACGATTAAGTGCTATAGGCCCCGGTGTTCAAGGATCTTTATCCGCGAGTTGCTGATAGACAACAGTGTTACAACCTCTGAATGGCAGCAAACGCATGCGAGCCTGAGGGTGCTTTGACTCCAAGTATTGGCAGAACTGTTTATGCAGTCTCACCTGGGTGCCATCTGGGAGTCGCCTCATCGGAAACAGTGTTGCAAACACACAACAAGGCACAACAGCAAACGGCCTACCCGTAGCCAGCGCTGCATCTACGATTGTTTCTGTGGCTTGGTCCGGATGCATACCTACAAAGCAAGAGCTGTTCCGGAGTCGGTCCGCAATACCCTGCCGGTCCAGCAGTTCCAAGCTGAACCATTCTTGGATCCAAGTGATTCCTACCGTGCCACCCTCGCTATGCCGACCGCCTCGAAAACTCGGATCACGCTTGCACGTCGCACCGAGGTCCTTCCCAGGAAGCTCTTTCAGCACCTCACAACATTTCTCACTGAGCTGATCGAGCTCGATATCTCCCTGTGCCCTTTGAGGCTCCGGACACTCATCACCGCTGTGTATACTGTTTGACCCATCCTCTCTTCGCTCTCCTGCCACACGCTTAGTCGGATTGCTTGAGTCCAATGCTGGTATCGCAAGAGACTCTTGCATAGCCGTTTTTAGGGCGGTCCCTCCTGAAGACCGTGGCTCGATGAGTGTGCAGGGCACACCCAACCGGAGCAGCTCTATGCAAAGCTCACCTTTGCCTCCCGCCACGTCCACCACGCCTGACCCTGAGGCTAGGGCCTCTATTCCGTACGTCCTAACCAGCCACTCAGCAAATAGTCGATGCCGCTCTTCCTTGGCAGTGGTGCAGGTCGGCTGCAGCACCAGCTCTTCGACGCTGAGTAAGCGCAACACCTTCAGGACTGCCGTGCCCTTTTTGTTGTGCAGCTTGGCAAGCCGGCACTCGCACTGCAACACGCGCGGTCGCGTGCGGCCTTCCGTCATTCGCTCCAGAAGCGCATACAGGGCGGCCTCGGCGGCCGCCCCACCAGCGTCTGCGGTGCTGGCTGCAACTTGAGGAGTCATACTGGCCTCGGGGGCCGCCCCACCAGCGTCTGCGGTGCTGGCTGCAACTTGAGGAGTCATACTGGCCTCGGCGGCCGTCCCAACCGAGAGAGCTCTCGCACCAGCCGCCTCTGTCGAGGTTGTGGAGGTTGTTGGCGCGGGCCTCCCAACAGAAGACTCGCACCGCAAGGGCTCTGCAACTTGTGAGCTGACGTCTGCGTGCTGATGCACTGAGCGCAGCACCAAGTCCACCGTTCTGCCCCGGCCTAGCTGTTTCCTTAACTCCGTGGAGTGCTCCCCAGCGTCCACCTGCTTGCCGCCTGCCGTGCGCACGAGGAAGATATCGGCAACAATGGCTGTCGCTGTAGCAAAGCAGCTCTCTCGATGGAAGCAATAGGAAATATAGAGCTTCGCATCCAGTCTGTTGCTTTCTACAACGGTCAAATTGTGCGAAGGGTTAGTTCTTGCAAGGTTTCAGTGAAAAAGGGGAGGGGGAGTGGGAGGTGTACGTGAGCTCGCGGGTGATCCAGGTTGTTGCTCGCATACTTCATGTTCTGCTTCGTCTAAAGAGCACTCTTCAACAAGGCAAGTGAGAATCACAAGTCCGCGTCCCATGCGCCGTGCTCCTGTTAACCAGAGCGGCCGGCGGCACCTGAGGCCTCTCAGGTCAGAGCGCTCATTGATGTGGCCGAAGAACGTGCTAAAGAGACTGGCTAGAAGTCAGGGCAGCCTGGATTTGCGTCGACCATCCAGGACAACCACCAGGTGAGCCACAACCAACATTAAGAAGAACATGCCAAAGAATCTGGCTATGAGCCCAGGCATTCCGTCAACCAACGAGAATAGTAGGGATTGCGTGAGCCCGGAGAGCGACAACCAACCAGCCGACGGATCCTAATCGGGCTCAAAAGCGCAGTAGAAATTCATTGTCAAGCTGGAAGAAGTCAGGGAATGTAAGCTCGTACGTGTCACTCGTGCTCCGAGAAACAGCGATGGAATCTCTTGCTCAGAAGTGGGACGTGAAACAAGTCCATCTTCTTGATTTCTGGGCTCAAGAGGCTTCGTCTCACCAAAATCGAAAGCTGCTCGCTCCCCTGAAGGCGAAACCGCCTTACGCATAGCCTGCCGCAACCAAAAAGAACCGGTGCCAACAACTGAGTTCTTGGAAATCCAGGAGAGTCTACTGCGGGAAAGTTACAGCCCGTCAAATGCGTCCAAAAAGCAGCCGAGGAATGAGCTCAAACACAAGATCTTAGTCATGTTCTTGCTGAAGCCTAAGTTTGCGCTGTGATGAAGTAGATAGAAACCTGTAAATAGAGGCCAGCCCAATTTATCGCCTGGCACTTTGAGACCGGACACACCGCAATCGTACTTCCTTCAGTCGGGGAACTCGTTGTGCAACAAAGAGTGGCCGTCAGCACGCCTTGACAAGAACTGGATAGCTATTCGCTTGCACGTTTTGACTGGGCGTTTTATTTCGCCAGCGACTAGTTCTCGGGAAGCCGCCGGATCGCTCTCACAAACTGCCCTTGACCTTATGGCAGCTATTTGTGTACGCCGCCGCCTCTCCTGCCTCCTCTCACAGTTATCAACGCGTGAACTAATGATGTGAAAGACAAAACTATCAGCAATCAGGTTTCAGTTGGAACGTGCTCGAATTTATTGAGTACGAGCACAAGATCACTAGATAGCGAGTCTCTCTCTCGCTCTCAGGATGGCCGTTTGTACTGGCGAAGGTTGAACTTGGATACACCCTACTGTTAACTTTACAGCCTACACAAACCCGCGTAACAGCTTTTTGTCCTAGCACAATCTCTCCGTGAAAGGTGGGAGGTGTGGAGTGAATTTGGGAGCAAGCGAAGGGCTTGCCCTGTGCCGCCCTGGTTTTAGTGCAAAATGGTGTTATATAAGGTTCTAGGTTGTCGAAAGTGGCCCTGTAGGGGGGGGCTGGGGGTGATTGGTTGAGGTGCCTAATCTGGCCGCATAGGCCGAATCACTTCGATTCAAGCGGCGTGTAAAGTGTCCCAAGATGCTAGAGGGTTGCCGAAATAAAGTATTTGGGGTGGTTGTTGGGGGGCAAGGTGAGAGCTTAAATTCGAGGGCATATCTGAGGGCCTCGGTGTCACGCGTGAATGGTACCAAGGCTGCCAAAAACCCGAACGTCATAGAGATAGTGAACAAATTCCGAAAAATTAAATGCTTCAACTGTTCGGAGGATTCTCTCGCCTGGGTGCGCTTGTGAATAAACGGAAGACCGCACTCTATTGTAAAGCTCTAGACTCTCCGCTAGGCAACGGCGCTATTTCGATATTCTCCGGCCGCAATAGTCGATTTTTCTCTGTTGACAGTTGATCGCAGCGGTTTCATAAGATCACGTCACCGACATCGGTCTGTTGCACAGGAGTGTTGGTCACTGATAGCCGAGAAGTCGAGCGGGCAGTATAGGTTGGAGTTGGTTCGAAAAACACTTCCACGTGCAGTCTTACAGACGTAACGTGGCATATTACGCTATCTCACCGCCATTTGATCCCAGAATTTGCTCAAACTTTTACAAGCAAGCCAGATAACACGAAAATGAACTACGAGAACGTATCGACGTTCTTCGGTATGAGCACTGTGAGCGTGCTGCACTCTCTCCTACCTACGCACTGGCTACCATTTTCGGTGGTTGGACGCGCACAAAACTGGACTCTTGGGAAGACGCTTCTGATCAGTATGTTCCTCTCGATTGACTCTGGTTTTTGTACGAGTTCTCTTCCTCCCGGTACAGGAGTTCGCTTACTTTTGTGCGTTCTCTGTTGTACAGCTGCCGCAGGTGGATTTTGCCACGTTGTATCGACTACGCTGCTGGGACTCACAGCTGCTACCATGGCGAACGTCTTCCTCTCAGAGGAGTCCATACATTCTATGGTACCCTTATACCTCAGAAGCGTCATCGGGACTCCGAATTTTTGCTTGTGGACGTAGTCTTCGGGGCTCTGAATCCTTATTAATCTACCGCGTATGATGCAGTGTTTTCTCTGTGCATGTTTTTGCACTTGCGAATCCTGGCAAGCTCGCAGCAACAATACTTGACGCTACCCTAGTTGTTTTCGTCTCTAAACGGGTCCGTTGAATACTTGGCGGAGTCACTACTAGCAGATCTTATGGATCCAGAGGCTTCTAGGTTTCCCTTGTGCATTCCGCTCGCTGTCCGACCCGGCCTCTCTGTTTTTTCAACTTGTTAACGTAGGATACCGGTTGCAGTTCTGAGTCTCAAAAGACTATCTCCTTTCTTTGCAGGCATCAATATTGTTGATTATCATGGGGCTGATCTACATCCTTCAGTTTTCCCTTGGAATGGGTGGCCACAGTCATCACCATCATCCTAATATGGAAAGGTGAGTCAGATATACGACTTTTTATTTTTTCCTTTCATTTTACTTAAAACTTTTACTACTCTATTGCCTTGTATTTGTTCCTCCGCGTACTTCTGCTAGCATTTCGGGTTGAGCAACGCTTTCAGCTACTTAGCAGAGAACTCTTGGAGCTATCAGAACATAAGAACTGCTAAGTACTTCGCTTGTTGTCTGAGTCAGCAGGGCCCTTGTTAGGAGCAGGTATTCAGCCAGTCACAGTCTTACGATGCCAACACCGTGTTGCACGCTCTACTTGTGATAGCAAAGGGTTCCCGGAATTTCTCCTGCGTGGCTGTTCATATCTGCCAAACAGCTCATCCTCGTCAAGAACACTCACCCTCAACCTCGGTTTGGTTTGTGCAGAGTTGCTGTCGCAGGACTCATTTTAGTACCGACTCTTTCGCCTTGTGCAACGACGTTGCCGGTCTTTCTCACCGCGGCGAGCTCCGCAGACTTCTTAGTGCTGTCAGTCCTGTTGCTCGCGAGCACCTTAACGGTGAGGCCTCTCCTCCAACCGCCTGAATCACAGCCTGTTTCCTGCTAAGAGAGACTGGGCTCCTCCTCCTGCACTATGCGGTCAAATGTGATGTGCGGCTTCTGCAGGTGATGCTAACACTGGTTACGCTGTCTTTCCTCGGCGTGGCTCACATAAAGAAGTCGTACTTTGAGGGCATCAGCCGGTACGACAAGGTCATGGTGGGCACCTGCCTCTGTGTCATCGGCGTTCTGACACAGGTGCACCTGCCCTCCCGGCGCCTGCGTAAACTACTACGTTGCCTTGCTAGTTCTCCTTTCCTGGCACAGAGTTCCCACTTAAGCAGATTTTGTGCACTTTGCGATCCAATAAAGTGACGGAGGGAGCTTTGCAGCAGATGCTCGGGTCGGCATGTCACTGGCAGGCCTCTCGCCGTATGTTGGCGCATACCTGGCCGCCGGCCTTTCGCTTTGTGTAGGCAGGTATCTGGCCGGCCTCTCGCTTTGTGTAGCCAGGTACCTGACCGGCCTCTCGCTTTGTGTAGCCAGGTACCTGGCCGGCCTCTCGCTTTGTGTAGCCAGGCACCTGGCCGGCCTCTCGCTTTGTGTAGCCAGGCACCTGGCCGGCCTCTCGCTTTGTGTAGCCAGGCACCTGGCCGGCCTCTCGCTTTGTGTACGTGCAAACCTGGCCGGCCTCTCGCTTTGTGTACGTGCAAACCTGGCCGGCCTCTCGCTTTGTGTACATGCAAACCTGGCCGGCCTCTCGCTTTGTGTACATGCAAACCTGGCCGGCCTCTCGCTTTGTGTACGTGCAAACCTGGCCGGCCTCTCGCTGAGTGTTGCCAGGGACGCGTCGACCCGAGGCTAGAGGCTTGTTAGGGACGTGTTCTTGGCTGCTTGGCTCGGGCTGGTCTATTCCTGGCTGCTAGAATGGGGCCGGCTCATCCCTGAACACCAGCCCAGTGTTGACACATCCATGGCGGCTAGCATTGTGTCGACAAGTTTGGGCTGCCGTTCTCCTGTCGATGCGTCCTTAGCTACCAGTTTCTGGTCAAGCTGTCCCTCGCTGCAAGCCTCGGTTTAACGCGTCCCTCGCTGCGAGCCTCGGTGTAACGCGTCCCTCGCTGCAAGCCTCGGTTTAACGCGTCCCTCGCTGCGAGCCTCGGTGTAACGCGTCCCTCGTTGCAAGCCTCGGTTTAACGCGTCCCTCGCTGCAAGCCTCGGTTTAACGCGTCCCTCGCTGCAAGCCTCGGTGTAACACGTCCCTCGCTGCAAGCCTCGGTGTAACGTCCCTCGCTGCGAGCCTCGGTGTAGCAGCGTCCCTCGCTGCGAGCCTCGGTGTAGCGTCCTAAGCTGCGAGCCTGGGTTTAATGCGTCTCGCTGCGAGCCTCGGTGTAACGCGTCCTCGCTGCAAGCCTCGGTTTCAACGCGTCCCTCGCTGCAAGCCTCGGTGCTGGCTCACGTCCCTCGCTGCCGAGCCTCGGTGTAACGCGTCTCGCTGCGAGCCTGGGGTGCGCGCGTCCCTCGCTGCGAGCCTCGGTGCTCAGCACAGTCCTGGCTACGAGCCTCGGTTATGCGTCCCTCGCTGCAAGCCTCGGTGCCCAGCAGCGTCCCTGGCTGCGAGCACTCGGTGTAACGGCGTTCTCAAACAACGGCTTTCCCATTCGTAACGCGTCCTAGCTGCAAGCCTCGGTTTAACGCGTTCCTAAGCTGCAAGCCTCCGGTGTGCGTCCCTCGCTGCAAAAAGCCTCGGTGCTTGCGTCCCTCGCTGCAAGCCTCGGTGTAACGCGTCCCTCGCTGCCGAGCCTCGGTTTAACGCGTCCTCGCTGCAAGCCTCGGTGTAGCAGCGTCCCTCGCTCACAGCCTCGGTTTAACGCGTCCACTCGCTGCAAGCCTCGGTGTAGCCAGCGTCCCTCGCTGCGAGCCTCGGTTTAACGCGTCCCTCGCTGCAAGCCTCGGTTTAACGCGTCCCTCGCTGCAAGCCTCGGTTTAACGCGTCCCTCGCTGCAAGCCTCGGTGTAACGCGTCCCTCGCTGCAAGCCTCGGTGTAACGCGTCCCTGGCTGCAAGCCTCGGTTTAACGTCCTAGCTGCGAGCTCGGTTTAACGCGTCCCTCGCTGCAAGCACCGGTGCCCGCGGCGTCGCTGCAAGCCTCGGTGTAGCTTGGCGTCCTCGCTGCAAGCCTCGGTTTAACGCACGTCCCTCGCTCTGCGAGCCTCGGTGTAACGCGTCCCTCGCTGCGAGCCTCGGTTTAACGCGTCCCTCGCTGCAAGCCTCGGTGTAACGCGTCCCGCTGCAAGCCTCCGGTTTTAACGCGTCCCTCGCTGCAAGCCTCAGTTTAACGCGTCCCTCGCTGCAAGCCTCGGTTTAACGCGTCCCTCGCTGCGAGCCTCGGAACCTAACGCGTCCCTCGCTGCAAGCCTCGGTGTAACGCGTCCCTCGCTGCCGAGTACCTCGGTGTAACGTCCCTCGCTGCGAGCCTCGGTTTAACGCGTCCCTCGCTGCGAGCCTCGGTGTAACGCGTCCCTCGCTGCGAGCCTCGGTGTAACGCGTCCCTCGCTGCAAGCCTCGGTTTAACGCGTCCCTCGCTGCGAGCCTCGGTTTAACGCGTCCCTCGCTGCAAGCCTCGGTGCAACGCGTCCCTCGCTGCAAGCCTCGGTGTAACGCGTCCCTCGCTGCGAGCCTCGGTGTAACGCGTCCCTCGCTGCAAGCCTCGGTGTAACGCGTCCCTCGCTGCAAGCCTCGGTGTAACGCGTCCCTCGCTGCAAGCCTCGGTGTAACGCGTCCCTCGCTGCGAGCCTCGGTGTAACGCGTCCCTCGCTGCCAGCCTCGGTTTAACGCGTCCCTCGCTGCAAGCCTCGGTTTAATGCGTCCCTCGCTGCGAGCCTCCTCGGTTTAACGCGTCCCTCGCTGCAAGCCTCGGTTTAACGCGTCCCTCGCTGCGAGCCTCCGGTGTAGCGTCCCTCGCTGCGAGCCTCGGTGTAGCCGCGTCCTCGCTGCGAGCCTCGGTTTACTTGCGTCCTCGCTGCGGCCTCGGTGCTCAACGCGTCCCTCGCTGCAAGCCTCGGTGTAACACGTCCCCACCAAAGCCTCGGTTTAACGCGTCCCTCGCTGCGAGCCTCGGTTTAACGCGTCCCTCGCTGCGAGCCTCGGTGTAACGCGTCCCTCGCTGCAAGCCTCGGTTTAATGTGTCCCTCGCTGCGAGCCTCGGTTTAACGCGTCCCTCGCTGCAAGCCTCGGTTTAACGCGTCTCTGGATGCTAGCCTTGTGTCAGCGCATTCTGGGCTGCTGTTGTCAGGTCAATGCTTTCCAAGGTAATAGCCTTGTGTCGACGAGTTCCAGGCCACTAGCCTGATGTTGACAAGTTCCGGGCTACTAGCTTTGTGTCGATGAGTTCATGGCTTCTAGTCTTGTGTCGATGAGGTCCTGGCTGCTACCCTTGTGTCGATGAGTTCCGGGCTGCGAGCCTTGTGTCGACGTGTTCCGGGCTGCGAGCCTTGTGTCGACGTGTTCCTGGCTGCTACCCTTGTGTCGACGAGTTCCTGGCTGCTACCCTTATGTCGACGTGTTCCTGGCTGCTACCCTTGTGTCGACGAGTTCCTGGCTCCTACCCTTATGTCGACGTGTTCCTGGCTGCTACCCTTGTGTCGACGTGTTCCTGGCTGCTACCCTTGTGTCAACGAGTTCCTGGCTGCTACCCTTGTGTCGACGAGTTCCTGGCTGCTACCCTTGTGTAGATGAGTTCCTGGCTGCGAGTTTCAAGTCGATGCGTTCCTGGCTGCGAGCCTTGTGTGGACGAGTTCTGGGCTGCTACCCTTGTGTTGAAGAGTTCCTGGCTGCTAGTTTCAGGTCGATGCGCTCCTTGGGTCGACGTGTTCCTAGCTGCTAGGGTGGGGTTGGCGTGTTCTTTGGCATCTCCCCCAAAATGCTGTATTCACCTGTTGCTGCTGGGTTTCTTGATGTTGACGGGATGCCATTGCATGACGCAGTTCTTTCATCATCACGATGGAGATGGGCACGACCACGATGGTCACCACCACGATAGATGATAAATGTCAACACGGTGCAGAAGTGTGAATACGTGACTGATTCTTTCAATGCAGGGCTGATAGACAGAGCACTTCCACATCAGTTTCGGTTCTTTTATCGGTCGATTGGGCAGGTCCTCAACATTCAGCCACTGTCAGAATCCATACCATGGTAGCAGAACTGCATGCAGGAATCTGTGCCATGAAAAGGAAGTGCATAGGAAGTATGACGGCCGAGTGTACGCCTTGTGGGAGAAAGATGGGACTTGGATGAATTTTCCACTTTCCTTATTGTTGTTGTTCATGATTAACTGACTTCTGTTGGAATTCGATCTCTTCATGCCAAAAGGCACACTGCATACTATTCACTGAATAAGTAGTTTAGTTGTTATGTGCAGCACCAGTGAAAAGTCAAGTTGTGGATGTTGTATATTAGTTTAAGGCCGCAGCATGAAAACAAGGAGTCTGGATCGAGTGAGGCAAGAATTACAAAACAACAGAGATTAGGGCGACTGTTGGGATTCCTTTGTATATCCTTGTCAGGACAATGAAAGTTCTCACGGATGGCTCGAGCCGGTGCATGCTGCGATCTCGATCAGAACAAAATCGAGAGACCACCTGTATTTTCCAGGAACATGAGTTTTGTGATCTGATCGCTTCCAATGTCATGTGGCAGAGTCCATGTACTGTTCGGGCCAGATGAAGTGCATCCCTGCGTCTGCCTACAGCCCCCCTTCGATTCTGACGGATTTGGGCGTGACTGGTCAATGCACTGTAAAGCGTGGTCAGGATGTCCTTAAGTATGGGATCCGACGGCTGAAAATCGACACAAAGTGCATATTTTATTCCTGAAACGTCACGACGCGACGGAGGTGTGCAGTCAGCAGTGTAGATGCAAGATGGAATATTGCGAACGTGCGGATTGCGGAAAATATAACCAAAAGAAGACGCGATGTCGCTGTCACTGTCACTGTCGCTTCTGTGAAGCCTGATGCAGAATGATTGATAATGTTATAATCTCTGATCTACATTGAGATCGACAGATCGTGACACACTGACACCCACCCCGCCCCGTCGCGCGAATGTGACACGAAACGGCAACGTCCTGTCGCGTCGCGTCGTCGTGCGTGGCAAGCTACCTCGACGATGATTGTCGTAATACTAAAGAATGCGTATCGATAACTGATCGACTGCTATCCAAGACATCATGGTGCATTAACGACACATCGTACAATATTATCGAGGCATCATAAAATATTATCGAGACAACGGATACCGATAGTAGACTACGCAATCGACAGATTCTTCGTTGCTATGGAAGATCCGTCTGAATATCCCATACATCATCAAATACAGTGTTGTCGAGACCACCATCAAATAATATCGAGACGCATGTGAAAGTTATCGAATTATTTTCAAAAGTATCGATGCATCGTCGACTTTCGTTGACACATGTTCGTTAAAATGTCAAGTTCCATCCATTTTCGCCGATATGTGGCATAATATTCAAGCTAATCGAGTATGATATCAACATCATAGGTACCTGAACACCACGAGACTAAGAAGCCTCGCGCGGTGCTACCGACTCCGCGCACGAGTTTCAATTGATGTGGATGACATGTTGACTTAAGTATGGGATCCCACACTTAAGGAAAGCTGACCAGTCGGGCTAAACTGATCGACCAATATCCCCCCCCCTCACTTTTGATGGGAAAATGTGCCCCAGACGCTGGGATGCACTTCATCCGGCCTCAGGTATCCTGTAAACACACCCCGGTCACCAGAGTGCAGTAGGTGTGCAACGTTTGTTCTGCTTCCCGGGCGTGCGTGTCGATGTAGGCGTGTACTGCCGAGGGAAGCTGTGACCAAACGTATTACACCTCCTCCAGTAGCATCGGCCCCACCGCCCAAGTACACGCGCTGCTGCGCCCGTCCTTGCCGCGTTATGCCCTCCGGTGCGAGGCAACCAAGGCGATGACCCCGCGGTCGCCAGCCGCATAAGTTGTAGTTGGGCAAGTCCTTACCAGATTCCGATGAATCTTACTTGATTGGATCGCCTCAAGCGAGCGGCCACCAGTGGCTACCGGGGCCCATCGATCGACAGAGTCCGCGGGGCGCCACGTTGGAAAAGGGAAAACGACTGAGCTCGAGAGGCATGCGCAGTTTGGTCAAATAAAGCAAGCCAGTCAAATCCGTTCAAAACCGCAGAAAGGTCCGTATGCTTAATTTTGGGCTATACGCATACAACAAGTTGTATGTATATTATCAATTAGTATATATAGCCCAGTGCAATTTGCTTGGTATCGTCTTGGCGAGATCTGGATCTATGGGCGGACTTCGCGCTTCACGCTCCATCGACGGCTTTGGCGAGTTGGGCGCTGTAGTGATTATACGTATGGGATGGATGAGTTCTGGACATGTCGTTTTTCGCGCAATCGGTATTCGCTGTTCATCATACAAGAATATTGCTGGGTTTTAGATTTTGGTTTTCCGCGATTGAGGGTCAACTGACGAGATTTCTGGTGAGGTTTGCGGAATGCACATTTCATGATAATTGATATGGACGAGGAGCGTTCCACTCCGACGTGTGGCTGGGAGATGAATTATTGTCTTTTACATGTTTGGTGGGAACTGAACGGAAGTGAGCCAGTTTCTACACAAGTGTGGGATGCTCATCAGTGTGTGAAAGGTGCCCTCCCTTGCGTAAGTATGGCGAGTTCTGCGGATGGTGACTGTGACTTCTTCGCTATCATTGCAACGATGTCCCCCGATAGCGAGCGTTTGGACGCTCATAGCATTATTCTATATTCTGCCTGGTGCTCCCCACTGCTGTTTACGCACCTCGGGATCCGGTGCTCTGCGTATAAGGCGTACCCTCGAATACTCCAGAAACTCGTGTGAGAAACTCAAATCTCGACAGATATTCATGAGTTACTCGTTGATTTGACACCTGGACGTCCCAAGCCGAAGCCGTGCACTGTTTACGCTTGATTACGGGGGTATAGTGGATAGCAGGCCAATTGTGCGATCCCAAGTTGAAGCCGCGCACCGCTTCGATATTAGATCGAGCAGGTCCACGCCGTGCAATCCTAATCTCAAGCCATGCACTGCTTGATGCGCTTAGATACTGGACAGTATATGCCCACTGCGTGCGCTTGGATGATGGACCCCAGACTACGGTATCCCAAGGAATGCACAGGAAGTTTATCGCATGTCCTCTGCGTCAAGTAGCATTAGAAAAGTGCATAATATATATATAGCCCGCCGGTATACAGGAAGCGCGTGCGCGAGTCCAATTTATCGGCTAACCGTGCGGAGGTTCGGTGGCGACACCGAATGATATCCCCGACCAATCGTCGTGGTCTTCCATCTTCATAGGCGGAACTGTGCAGATTTCAGCACTTTTTGTGGAAATAGTCCATGATCAAAGGGCAGGAGGGCTGGCAGAAATCCTGCCTACTCCACAAGGCGTTTAACGCGTGGTTCTCTACGAGGTGCGATGACCTGCACCTCGTAGAATTGTGATCCACATGCTCGGGGAGGGACCATATGATACGTTTATCTGACATGAAAATAACTTCGAAGATATCGTTGGTAAAGAGAATGCACGCCGTTGGGCGCAAGGAAGTTTCCTCATTACCATCGACGTAGGCGGAGTTATGTATAGTCGATTTATGACCACGTAGGTATATTTTCAAACCACTACCGCTGAGGATTTAATCAGAGGAATCGAATCCGCTACCCGGGAGAAGTACATGACCTCCGCAGAATGGGCGATAAAAACATCCCACAAATTAAGGGACATCACATTTAGAAACTATCTCTGTAAGCGATGGGGGAACTGCCTGAAGTGGCCCATTACGATTTCTAAGTCGCGGGGGTCGACATGGCAGCGCAGAGTTGGGTAAAACGAATTATCGTTCTTCTCGTCGGAGAAATCCTCGGTGGCCCACGAACCCGAATAATCTGAAGTACATGCCATAGTTTGCAGTATGTTCTAGCAAAAGTAGCACAAAACCACAAATAACAGCACTGATAGCAAAAGTGACATGGCCAACGTTCCGTGATGTGTAGCACATGTTTCAGATTTACATATAGCTGTCTTTGCAGTCATCAGCCTGCCAGTTGTTTACTTCATCGAAGGCTTCCGACTGCATGGAACCCGAAACGTCCGTCATAGGAGAAGTTTTTTATCCGCAAGATAATATAGGTTGGACTGAAATGTGTTGATCTCTTGAATTAGACCAGCACCCGTTGGGAAAGGGTTGTTTAGGAAGTTCGAGCCGGTGTTCAGATATGCAACGGCATGGTGGTGGATGGCTGTCTTACACTCGCAACATCTCGGCACAGAGTTCGCATCAAGTCATCCAATTAGGCAATGCAAAACGCACGATGGAGTATCACAAAGGAGTATGAATGGCTTGCGGACTTAAAACTTAAAATAAAGTCTTCAATTCATTAAATTCGTTCGCTCTTTTAGTGGCCATCGTACGAGCATTTGCACAGCTTGCACAACATGGATGGTCGGCCATACATGCGGCAGGAGCTAGCATTACGCTGCTAAACAACCTTCACGGACATCTAGCATCATATCAATATGAGCGAGCAAAGCCACTTCCATGGCTGCGACGCCGGCAGTCACTACATTGGTTGGCCAAAATGTGTGACTCCTGTATTTGAATATCCATTTGCAAGCCGCCAGCATCATCTTGTCCTCAAGCTGAAGTTTTGCACAGAAAATACTTCTCAATAAAGCTGAAGAAAACCTTAACAAAATGAACAAGGACATGCCCGGCAACTCTTAGCAGCACTGAAATGTAAAACAAATTATGGAACTTGAACAACAGTGGGAAACAGGTGATCATATCACATTGTCTGTTGGAATCTTCTCGTACAACTTCATGAAGACAGAAGACCTGCTCCTCATTCTTTGTCTAAGATATTGTCATCTTAATCAACTTGTATAATAAGTTTCCAACAAGATAATGGCACAAAACTCGTCATAGGTGGCCCTAACTCCGGTGGGACTCATATGTCCACTCACCGCTGGACCAAAATCGAGGCATAACAATTCTTCATTGTTGGGGTGTATACCTTAACTTTGAATGGTGATGGAGTGAATGTGGGACTGACCTTTGCTTCACATATACATGAGCCGTGAAGTTCTGTCCACCGGTAGTTTTCATTGTGACACCGCCCACTTTCACGAAGCAATCATTCAATCCGAGCCGCGCCCAAGAATTTAGTTGCTGCACATCCTCAAACCACCCTCAGATCAGCCACAAATAAAATGGCTGCAAAAAAAACCTGTTCAACAAGTACTGTCGCATTGGGAACTAAATAAAGACCACACACACTGAACAGCATCAGGCCAACCAACAAAAGCCAGCCCACCATCATCCCAGTGGAACTGAGAAGCGTTCAGGAACAGGGCCGGGCCACGACAAGAGACCACACTAACACAAACACTTAGCGCAGCCGATGTTTTGTGGCTAATTGGTGCCAAAGGAATCGGTCCAAGGATAAGCCATACACATACACTTAGAGACACGACCAGCGCCCGAAGGCCCAGCCACCACATCAAGCAAGTCACAACAAGAAAGAGCTTGCTCGGTGTACAATCTCCCACGGCATGCAACATGCACAAGACCGTGATTCAAACTCCAATGCTCTCTCTCTAGGCAAAGCAGGATACAGTGGATATAGTGCAGCCGGTCTTCTGTGGCTACGGGGTGCCAAAGGAATCGGTCCAAGGATAAGCACACACACAAACTGGCCGTGGCGTGGGTAGGCAAGCTCTCTTGAGACCAGGCTCTGGGGCGGGTAGGGGGGGCAGCGGGGTGATCCCGAATGGGGGTTTGGTGGTGAAGAGTGGTGAAGAGTGGTGAAGAGTGGCGGAGGTGAGCCGGCTTCAGAGACACAGCAGCAGTGCGCCGGCAGGGCAGTCGCAGAGGGTCTCAGGTGGTCCAGTGAGGCTCAGGGAGCAGAGGGGTGGTCCTGCGCGTAGGCTTGGTGGTGGAGGTATGGCTCGCGCAGCTCGGGGGGCAGGGATGAGCCGGCTTCAGGCAAAAGGCAGCAGTGCGGTAGCGGTGCAGATGCAGAGGGGAGAATCCGGATAAGTTTCCCGAAGTGTGTGCTGAATTCTCTGATCCCCGGCGGCGACATAGTACAGCCGGTTTTCTGTGGCTACGGGGTGCCAAAGGAGTCGGTCCAAGGTTAAGCACACAAACTCGGCCAACTACAAACGGTTTGTGAATGAATGGTTTGATCCTGCGAGCAGGGTATGACAGCAGCTTTCTCTGATACGGTAGACTCCTCTCTTCACTGTTTGAGATCCGGCATCAAAAGAAGTCCAAACCCATTACCACGCACGCACATAAAGAAGTGAATCCCGCCTACTGCACACGGACGTCGACTTTTGGGCAGAACCACAGCTCGGAGAGGACAGGTGAAAGGGGAGGAAGTTAGCTCGAGGAGGCGACGAACCCTGTAGCTCACAAGCACTCTAACTGCAGGAGAGTTGTTCAACATCTTGGCAAGACGCGACGAAGTTGTGTCGCTGAACACCTGTTAGCATAGCACATCGGCAACTTTGAGATCAGAGAAGTGTCGAGTGCCAGCTAAGTGCTGCATCCCGACTCGTTTCACGTTCAGATTCACCGGATCAGTCGGTTCGTTCGTGCAGGGAAGGCGCCATGAGATAGTTTTGCCAATAACATTTCAATTTTCGGCAGCCTCTCATGAAGTGGGCGTGATATGGCGTATGCCATACCACCCATCTCTCTTTCTCCCTCTTGACGGTTCCTTCCGAGGAATAAAATCGGTCAGTGAAAGGCAGGTTGGTAGGTCAACTGCCACTGAAACAGCTAGTTTGAATAGTGAAAGAAAGGCAAGTAGATAACTGCGACAGCAGCCCGCTCGATCAGTAGATGTCAGGTAGATAGATTAGGTGCCTCTGTAGGAGGGACCTTGGTCACTGCCACAGCCAGTGGACTGCCGGTTGGCTCATTGCCACGGGAGCAGCAATCTTGGTCACTGGATGGCTGACACTGGGTGACGTAAGAATTTTAGAAATCGGATACGGCAGGGTTGGGATAAAGTGGTTGATGCTCGGGCATTCGCGCACCTTGTCGTACATGTAAACGTGTGAGTGCTCAAGCGTTGGATGCCTGGTGGCGTCTTCGCACCGGAAATCAACGCCGCTGAGAGCATCCTTGTCCAGTCGCCCCAGCACCCACTTGGGAGCGGCAGCATCGGCCAGAAATTGCTCCTGAGGGGGCTCACCACGATGACACACCCCGGTGTACCCTCAGCTCCCCAGAAGCCACGACAGTGTCCCCCCTGTCAGGCCAGTTGGGGTCAGGTGCAGTGACTGCCATATGCTTTACCACCTGCTGATCAGTACCCTGGTCGCAAGTTGGAGCACCAGGCGAGATCTGCTTGATTAAGCAACCCCATTCAAAACAGATCCTCTCGGGGGCACTTGCGGTGTAAAGGGCCTGGGAACCGGATCAGGAAGAGTAGTATGCGTAAGGGATCAAAACACATCCCTTGGAGTGAAGGCAGAAGGTGTAACATCGAGTCCTCCAATTAGGCGAGGCAAAACTCACGATTGCACAAAGGAGTATCAATGGCTTGCGAACTTAATAACTTAAATGAAGTCTTCAATTCATCAGATTCGTTCGCTCTTTTAGTGGCCATCATATCATAACAGGCTTCGGAAATGGAAGCAGGGAACTGGAAGGACCTTGAGCGGGGGAGCATAGCGGCAGAGGAAAAGGTGTGCATCGTCCGGGACAGCAGCAGGGAAAAGGAGTAGTGGGACTGCAACACGATGGTTCAGCATTGGAAATATGATCTGGGAAAGTAGCGAGGGACTGCCATACCGCAATCTTGGATCGAGATTCGACGTACTCCACACCCAAAGCACTTTTCACGCCGACGCTCAGCTTGGTGTGCATTACCACCTGCCGAACGAGCAAGACGCAGCGCACAACCTCAGCTCACAAGTGTTCGATCGAACCTAGAGTGTAGACCAGGGGTGCTTGGCTGCGAGCAGATCCTGCAAGCAATTCACTCCCATGAACTGATGGGGAGGAACGGCTAGCATAGATAGTCTGCTTGCTTGTGTTTGATCGCCGAGCTGCCTTTGCAGTTTCGCTTCACAGGTGGGGGAATCAAAATTATCTCTCCGATCGACTCTTCTTGAACCTCTGAACTCGACTCAACGAACCTGGTCACAGGACAGAGGTAAGGGGCAGTCCTACCTTCCCATAGCCGGAGCCGATGTCCACAAAGCTGGAAGCTGCCGTTAAGTTGAATTCCTTTGGGGATAGTTGCGAGGAACGCCCTGGGAAGCACCGGCGATACCCCACACCAAATAAATGAGATGGCCATCTTTGCACGCACGTCGATCACAGTACCAGGGGATACCCCAGCCTGAAAACTGGATGCTGCATTGATTTCTCCCTAGAAGCGGCCTCCCTGAAGCTGTGCTGCACGTACTGCGTTGCCCCGAATCTCGGATGCGGTTCACACAGGATTCAGGGCACGGACACTGCTATTACCACGAAGAACAAATATAGTGCAAGAGGCTAATATGTTGCAGCCGAGTTGGGAGTGGAGAGGGCGTCGTATCCACGCAATCAGGGAACCACCGGCGTGACAGACAACTGCCTAAGGGCGTTCGGCAATGGCTCACCAGCTGTGCGAACTACGGGAAGGCACCCCTCAAGCCCTTGCAGAAGCTGCAGCAGCCGCTCGATAGAGCCGGCCGTCATCTCCCCGTACCCTGCGCAGTACCAGCGGCACGCACAGGTTGGTTGTTGCGAGTGCAGTGACGAGGACCCAGAGTTGCACAGGAAGCTGTCTGAAGCTGAAAGCACCGAGAAACTCCACTTTGAAGAGAGAAAGAAGATAAGTTTACGAAAAAGAACTCTCGATGCAGATGGCTCAGTCTATCAACTTTAGTACATATTACCATGTTAGTGAGGCAAAGAACATAGTATGTTTATGACTCCGGAGTCAAAGACGTGATTCCTCATTGAGAGGATAGAAAGCATGGGGTCGGGACTGAGAGGAAAGAAAAACGACAGCGTTGCAAATCAAAAGCGTTCATTTAATTTCGATGAACTTCGACTCGGTACGCTTCGACAAGGACAGAACCGCCACGTTACTCAGAGTTCGGAACAGAATCGGCAACTTAGCTTTACTAGCCAGCTTAGTTTCCGGTGCAGAGGAGTTGATTGACGAGAGCAACGTGTCTGATGCTTCTGGATTAGAAGGAAGAACGCAATGGGTATCAGAACTCTCACCCTCAGAGGAGTCGTCGCGAGCACTGGGATCGTCGCATTTTTTGTCAGTTGGGGTTGAAGCGTCTGGCTGGGCATCATTTTTAGACGCCTCTTTCAGTCGCCTAATTCGGCGCGGAGCGTCTACGCTCCAGTCGGAAGTCAGGCCCCACACCAAATATGACCGTTTATCCAGGTTTCTGTAGACGTCCTGTGGCAGTCCAGACCGAAACTTTGCGGTCAATTTTAGTTACAGTGCAGATGCCACACGCGAGCAGTAATCCAATGCCAAGTTATGGGCCTCAACTCCACCGACACACGTGCTGTGTCACAGTGAACCCTGGGTATCACACTGAACATCCATCGTAAAACCGACCAGTTGGGTTCAGTAGGCGATGCAGCAGGCAAATTTGCGGCAGGTATGCCGTCAAAATGGTGGGTCTGCTTCAATTCAGAAGAATGACATATTGAACCACACGAAGCTCGGAAGTGGCGCGAGCCCAGGACAGGTTACCTTAACAAGTGAGCTCACTTGCACCGCTTTAGCAACCTCGCTGGTCTCAGGGACTTCTTCTCCCGCCGACCTGTGGGTCGTCAAATTTTCCAAAAGCACAGGAGAAGGCTAAGACGAGAAACTATAGTAGTTCTGTGCGAAGTTCAAACCGCGTTGGTCGCATGGCAGCGCTAGCAAACAGTGCGTTTAAACACAACTTCACCTCGGTACGCGAAGACACACGAAGACACACAGTGTGGCGGGAGGTATCTATGCTGAAGGTGGGGCAATTTTATCATTGAGCGGTGTGGTAGTCAAGCATTCATTGGCTGATTCATCTGAGTTAACCGTAACACTCTCAATTAGTGTTTGTAATTCGGAACCGCAAATTACCTCACAGAACAGGACTCCGGTTGTACATTTTCGTCTGTCACTTTTGGTATTGTTTTGATGGCCTTTGTGGTACTAGGTGTGGCGTTTCCAGGCTTTCGCCGTTTAAAAGCAATCGAGCTTTGCACACTACTTGTGGTTCGCTTCATAGTGAAACAGAGATCTTCACAACGCGCGTATCCACTTGAGGTGAGGAGAGTCTAGAATGAAAACACGTTGAGAATCTCTAGGGAAACTGATGGCATTTCTCAAGAGGGTTGAAGTTGATAATTGAACAGGTTTGAAGTTAATATTGCAACAGTATTACCGAACGGTTATTTGTGACAACATTAAAGCTCCGGAAAGACAGCGCGAAACTGGAGTTGGATGTTGCTGTCGTTTCAAATGACCTGTTAATGATACTCTCGACTGGCCAATATTAGCAGCTTTTTATGGGAACCATCACGGACGCGATATGCCTGTTCAGCTAACTCTAATAACTGAAATACCGATGTTGAGAGATCGAGAATTTGCGATTTATACGACTCAACTTTCGAATTTCACCATCGATCGCTGTAGGTCTGAAGATCTGACCGTATTCACGCAGTGTTGATGTCGATGCTGCTTTTGTCAGTGAGATATAACTGAAAGAAAAGCGCGCGAACTTCACCGGTGCATCACTTACGACTGGTCGTCCGATATATTTCTGGTGATCGTCAGGTCCACTTTAACCGTCTTGAGCTCTTGACCTTCACTCGACTGGACAAGTTGACATCCATTGGTCTTCCATTCCAATTCCCAAATCCCAATCCATTTCCTTTTCCATCTCATCGTTGATAATGTTTTTTTTTTAATGATCGTGTCCGTAATAAATAATAAGGAATAGTAATAAATAATAAATGGGTAATGCTACAGACACTGGAATTTCGCACATCTTTTTACTTATACACGATTATATAAATCTGGGCACCTCGCGCGATCGAGCCTGCCCACCATCGTCTCAGCCGGATTTACCGTCGCAAGTCACTCGTAGCCTCGTGACAAAATCTGTGAATCAGGTTCGCGAGTGACAAAATTTTAAACAAACGCCGCTGTGCAAGTTTGACCGTGAGCCTCACCGGTAAGCTCGTTCGCCTTATAAGGCGAACTGTTTTTCTGTCAATATGCCTGTGCCCAAAAAAGTGACTCTATTGAGATCTGAAGTTAGGAAGACTCTTCGAGAACTCCCTGCGAACGACACCCTGCAAACGGGAATCATGCTTGAGCGCTCCCCTGGCGCAATCGAAAAGCGCCTTTCAGTCACCTCCCTGTCTTCTATATGCTTCGCGCTTTTTGCAATCGCTACATTTCACTTGCCCTTGAATATCGTCGAGCCTGAAGGAGGTGACAGACAGATTACAAGTATATATGAGTATGTCAACGTTCGAGGATCAGATTTGGGTTTGCTTTTTTCTGGTCGCCAAGCACAGAAGTATGTGCTTGGCGCCCATGTTTTCATGGATTTAGCTCAGACGTCAGCACCTCAGCTTCCTACCCATATATCGCATCTTGAGGCGCTTACTCCTGTTATGCGCCTGAGCAGAAGCGCGGTTTGGGAACTCGCATGTTCCACAGCGAAAGAAGCAGGGTTGCAAGTCTCAATCAAGATTATTAAAACAGCTGCCATAGGTTTCACAAGAATTCGCGCGCGCCCTGCTTCAGTTGAAGCTTCGCATTCTCTTCGTAATTCAGACCCAGCTTCAGATGCCTCTTCTTCCCTTCTTCATGTTAACACAGTCGCGACAACAACTACAGCTACTGAGGATGCGCCATGGGATCTGTTTCTTTCCTCGCAGTCCGACAGGTGGTTTTCCCCTGGAGAATTGGTTGCCTCATCTCGTAAGGTACTCAAATCAATTGACTTAGACCCTTTTTCAGAGCACCTTGCAAACCTCATCATTCGAGCAAGGCGTTTTTATACACGCCAAGAAAATGGTTTCTTGCTAGACTTGTATGGGAGGGTTTTTATGAACCCTCCAGGTGGCATGTACAACGGAATGAGCGCCAATGGCTTCGCTTTCGAGCGCTTGCTAAAAGCCTATAGAGCAAACAAAGTGACAGCGTTTATTTGTATTTTGAAGGCGGCTGTTGGTTATAAATGGTTCAATTTGATAGATGAGTGTGCCTACTGTCGCTTGTTCGAAGGACAGAAGTTCATCAGCCCAATCAAGGACAACACGGCAAAGTCCCCTCACGGGTACGTCGTCGTTTATTCTGGCCCAGATTTGCTTCTCTTTGCGGAGGAATTCAAAAAGTGGGGACGTATAATCGTCCCCAGTACTTTACTTCATTTCTTTCCAAGCCTTCCGCAACCATACAGCATAGCTTTGCCTTAGCATATACAATTTTGTTGAAGCTAACTGTATTGTAAGTCTACTGAATTGTATTTGCACTTGAATGACCTAGCCTGCTTTATTGGTCCTGAGTAAGGTGCTTAGGTCCCACCCCATACTCCTACGCGGTCTACTCCTTGTGTAAAATTAAAATTGAAAGCTACCCCACTTTCAGCTGAACTTGTTGTAGTGTCCCCAGCCTGCTTTATTGTCCTAAGTAAGGTGCTTAGCTGCCACCCCATACTCCTACGCGGTCTACTCCTTGTGTAAAATTAAAATTGAAAGCTACCCCACTTTCAGCTGAACTTGTTGTAGTGTCCCCAGCCTGCTTTATTGTCCTAAGTAAGGTGCTTAGCTGCCACCCCATACTCCTACGCGGTCTACTCCTGTGTAAAATTAAAATTGACAGCTACCCCACTTTCAGCTGAACTTGTTGTAGTGTCCCCAGCCTGCTTTATTGTCCTAAGTAAGGTGCTTAGCTGCCACCCCATACTCCTACGCGGTCTACTCCTTGTGTAAAATTAAAATTGACAGCTACCCCACTTTCAGCTGAACTTGTTGTAGTGTCCCCAGCCTGCTTTATTGTCCTAAGTAAGGTGCTTAGCTGCCACCCCATACTCCTACGCGGTCTACTCCTTGTGTAAAATTAAAATTGACAGCTACCCCACTTTCAGCTGAATATCTTGATCTGTTCCAACAACCTTCTAGTGTTGCCCTAGATTGTACTATGCTTACATTATTCACGGTTTATTATTGTTCAGGCTATTCAAGACACCTTCAAGACCGTGTATACAGGTATACAAGCATGCAAGAAAGTTCTCCTTTTTCACAGTCATCTCTCACGCCGTCAGAACTTGAAATGATTAACGACGATCTGTCGTTTTTGCACCCCCCATTGCCTGGGAAGCAACTCTTCCTTACTCCTACCCCTCCACCACCACCACCTCCCGCTCCACCACCAGCTCCACCACCAGCTCCATCACTTGATCAACAACCTCGTAAGACACGTGTCCTCGACAGGGTCGAGCCACGTAAAACACGTGCAGCTACCCAACCGATTTCGAAACGTACACGTCTTTCGAAACGTCCATACCCAGAACCATTTTAGTGCACCTTCTATAGGTTCGAAACTCTATTACCCACCCCGAACCCACACACAAATATTGCACTAGATATTGCACTGTGATAATCTACAGAATGAAAATTTCCCCTTGTCCCACTTTCAATGGGTGGTGTGCACTGTCGTACATGGCCTGTAGAGAGGCTCCCACAAAAATTTTCCCTTGTTCCACTTTCAAGCGGGCCCTCCTCTAGGGCACCCAAGGGTACATATACCCACCTCGAACCCCCTTGGGTGGTGTGCCCTGTGGTACACGCAGGTTACTATGCCGCGAACCTTAAAGAGGGCTCGCATTTCCACTGGGGCCTTTGGACCCAAAGCTCCGGCCCCCGAACTCTAATGAATCCGAGAACGAGATGCCCGAGTTATTGGAGCTCTCCGAGGATTCCTCCTCGCACGATCATTCTACTGCGCCCGAGCCTCTTCTAGTGCCCGAGCGACCGCGTGCTTTGGCTCAAATGACCGTTGAGGAAATTGTAAAGTTGGCTGAGAGTCAGATTCCACCACTTGATGGATCGGCTCCAGCGGTTTCCCCAGCGGTTTCCGAGCCTCATCAGCGGGTCCTACGACGCATGGCTATAGCACATCTCAAGCAACTGAATGCCTTTTATGCTAAAAAAGCTTAGGTTTTCTCCCTTTACTTTGTTGTTAGGTACAATACTCCTATATGCAATGCATAATAATCAATTTAAGTGAAAGCCTTGTGTACGTTTCTTATCTTGCGCGTTTACATTTCCTTTCTTGTGCAGTATGCCGGAGGGACCCAACGTCGAATCTTACCTTCGCAGCTTCAAAACTATTTTGCAACACTGCGAGAACTTCGGCAGTATGCTGGTGCAGAGCTTCTTTCACGAACGGCTAGGTGAAGAAGTGGCTAGTGAAAAAGATGCTAGGGCGAAAGTGCATCAACCGATCTGTCTCATGAATTGTAACGAGCCCAAGGATGAGTACACATTGTCAGGGAAGAAAGAAACATGCTGGTGCCACAAACCACTAGTAGACATCCCACACAAGGTGTCAAAAGCACAAAAGCGCACTGTAGAGACTGAGTCAGTAGAGTTCAAAGAAGCTGAAGCAGCCAAGAAAGCAGCCAAGAAAGCGGAGATCGTTCAGCGTCAAGCAGCTAATGCTAGTGCAGTAGCAGCTTGGAAAGCTGAGTGCGCCGCAATTCCAAAGGGCACCCGCAAACCCATCAAACCAAAGCCACTTCCAGCACCTCAGCAGGCTCCTCCGAAACCCATGTCGGAGTTGAAACGATCCTTAGTAGTGTGTGAAGCAAGTGGTGCAGCCTTCCGTAAGGTATGTATGTATACCTATGTATCGTGTTATTCTTTATTTCACGATGAAACCGCCTCTTTCCTAACTTTCGTATTTGGAGTGTCACAGGTGCAACATCGTGTGTACCGCGTAGGCAAAGCTCTTTATTGGGAGCAACGGTCTGGAGATCAGGTGACAACTTGCATACATATTCTTTGCCTAACATGTATACCCTGAAAGTGACAAGCTATTATTTTTCAGGTGTGGGAAACACGGTTCGATTTCGGGATGGCCGGCATCGTATTCATTGAGGACCCCAACCGTGAGGTGTATCACAAGGAGTTGAAGAAGTATTTCCTGCTGCGTGATCACCCCGACGTACGGTTTCTGCTCTGTCCTCAAGAGCAGGATTTGGCTTTGGTCATCGCCACCCCGGAGTTTGCGAACTACTCCACACGCCAGTACACCTCAAACTTCGTTGCGGCTCTCAGCAGTAAGAACATGCTCTTGAAGAATGTTCCCGAAACCGAGTTGTTGCAAGACAACACC
>LGRX02033453.1:0-28907 GCA_001247695.2 Cymbomonas tetramitiformis
CAAACCAGGGAGACGTTATCACTGCGGCACAGACACCATACTTCTCCTTCCAAATACGATAGTTGCCAGGCTGAAGTGCATCACGCGCCTCAGGCCAACCCAACTGGGAGTTCCAGTCGTTGTTCATGAATCTCAAGTGCGACCACTGCTCCATCATCACCTCACTGATGACTCCAGTTCCCGCCCATGGATCCCACACGCCATCAATGGATTTCCAATCCACCTCTGTCGCCAAGCGTCTCACCTCTGAAGGCACAGTGATGATGAGCTCCAGGCCCCACTGTAGTGCACTAGCTTCGCGCACCTGGGCATTTGTCATATGTCTCAGTTCTCCTCGCCTTTCAATCTCTTCTTCAGCCAAAGCAGGCACTAAGGGTTCATTCCTCAGTTGTCTCGCTTTTGCCTTCTGCTCCCGGTACTTCTTGCTCAACACAGTCCGGTGCCCTTCATTGCAATGTCCAGGCATGAACATCCTCACCATCTCAGAGAGCTTGGCCTGCTTGCCCCAGTCCACCTGATCTGGCATGCCGAGGAACAAGTCCTTCTCCTCCTGCAATATATCCCTGGAAGAAAGGGCTTGCCACGGCTGAGACCTGCTTCCCTTCACCACGCGACGAGGACCCACATCTGCTGGCAGCAGACGCATGTCTGAGGACAACTTCTCGTTCAACTGCTGTTCTTTCAGCCCCAGTCTATCCTCCAACACGCGGGAGGCCTTCGACTCCTGGGTTACCACCTCGGCGTGAGCGGCTTGCATCCCCGTGCCTGAGCACCTGGGACATAGCCACTCACCCTCGGGGACCTCGGATAATACTGGGGTGAGGCACCATAGATGATACTCCTTGTTGCATGTGTCGCACAACAACATCTCCGTTTCCCTGCCAGCTTTCCTGCGCACTTCGCACACTTCGCATGCTAGATGCTTGCTGGGCACAGCTGCGCTGCAGTCATACTGATCCTTGACCTGCAGGTGACACGGCGCAATGCTCTGCACAGTACTCTTCTCCCTGAGCCTGGCGGCGTCCTCGAGCACCACCACACCATCTCGCTGTATCTTTACCAACTTGAGGATGACTGCCTTGGTCGCTACCTCCATACCGCTGCGAGGCTTCTGTCTGATGTACACGAAGTCCTTGAACTGGTGTGGTTTAGGCTCATATCCACCACCCCTTCTGCCTTCATAAAGTAAGGTATCTCGACGTTGTGCGACTTCAAGGCTGCAGCCTGCGTGCACCATCAGTCGCCTCACCACCTGAGCTCTCTGTAACAGGTCTTTAAACTCTGTGGTCCTTGTCCTCCTTCACCTCCAGATCGAAGTCCAGGTTAGGTGCGTGCTTCAGGTCAGGCGGTACCACCACCTCCTGAGCAAACAGTAGAGTGAACGGTGCCACCCCGGTAGATTCCTGCCGAGCTGCATTGTAAATCAGCACCAGTGGCCAGAGCTGCTCGTCCCACGCATAGTCGAGGCCCTTTTCCAGGGCGATCTTTTTGAAACAGAACTTGATGGTGCGTACCACCCGTTCTGTGCAAGTCCATTGCCATCTGGCGAGTCCGGTGACGTGACTCTCCTGTCTATCTGACAGTCCCTGCATAGTTGCTGAAATTCACCCTCAAACCCCTTGCCACCATCCACCAGGCACTCAGCTGGCGCGCCAACGACAGCTAGCTAGCACATCATGATTGCGGAACGCCGCCGCGATGGTGCTCGCCTCCTTATTGGGAATGGGTACGCACACTATAAATCTGGTGTAGTGCTCAGTCATGATGAGCACTCTGCTGTTGCCAGATCTCGTCACCCTCCTCGAAGGCCAAGCCAAGTCCAATGACCAACGATACATAAACGATTTAATCTCCAAGGGGGGCAAGACTGCCTCCTCCCTGGTATAGTGGGTCTTCACCCGCTGGCACGTCTCACACTGCGTGATCACTGCCTCCACGTCCTTCTTGAGGTCAGCCCACCAATATCGCTGCCACAGAAAGTGTTGGATACGTCTAATTCCCCAGTGACCAGTCCTGGCGTGGTATTCTCTCACCAATGCCAGGCGGTCAGCAGGCTTCGGAATTCGTATCTCCTTGCCTGATAACGTAATCATGTAGATCTCATTGGCAACCTCGTCCCATCGGTGTCGCGCTGCGCGTCTCTTCACTCGACGAGCTTCACCCTCTGGCAGCTCCGCATTGCCATTGGATTTCAGCCACCTGAGGCACCATTCATCATCATATATATCCCGATGCTTGTCCCTATCGGCATGCTGTTCGGCGACACTGGCCACCAACTCCGTAAGTCTGGTGGTGCATGTGAGTCTGGGGAGTCGCATCTCCTTCTCCTCACCAGGCGGGCTCCAGGCTGGCACTTCAATGCATCTCTGCTGAGCTCCACCTTCCCTCATAAAACGGCTTTTGTGCCTGCGGTTATACTGCTCAACATTATAATGTTGCCACGGTTTCTTCTTGGTACCTGAGCGCTGTTCCGACGCCCCAAGTCCTCGCACACCAGTTTGCCCTTGTGACCACATGGTGTGCAACCTCTCCGCCCAGTCGTGGTGACTCATGGTCTCTGCCACCTGCTGAGTATATGCGTTCGAATTTCCAACCCACTTCGCCAGTAAAGCGTGTCTCTGTTGAAGGTCCCGCCGACCTCGCATGGCCTGCCCAGTTGTTGTCGACAGCGATAGGCTGTCCTGGGGAATTCTCTGCCATCGGAGACTCCTCGCTGTGAGGTAGCCCCTTTCTGCTCGCCTCTGCCACCGCTAACAAGAGCACCATGGCTCTGCGGTCCATAGCCAAGCCCAAAATGCTTGCCAACTCCTCGTCACTCAGGCCATCGGCCATGCGTAACTCGCTCGCGCTGTAGCCCATGGCTCGCGACTTCTCATCAAGGTTCACCTCTCGGGTTTCCTCCTCTGAGTCCGCACCAGCGCTGCGAACGACAGTGCCCAATCTCGGCGCTCGAAACGCCCTGGGTCCCTGCGTCGCCATGATGGCAGGAAGGGCTCTCAATGGCTCCCCTACAACGTTCACCGTGCATGTAGTGAGGCGTACGATCTGACCTCACCACTGGCCTGGGCTGCCAGCCCTCACATATAATGGATGATACAAACCGATCTTTCGGTCTCCCCACCTTGCTTATTACAGAGCGAAACTGATAGTTCTGAAACAGGTTGCTCCAGTACGCCCTCAATCGATGGGCATACGAACCTGCCCGCGCTGCGTCAAACGACACCGGCTGGCCAATCACGCCAGCGATCTTCTAAGGGAACGCCTCGTCTCTGATCTTGGTCCCTAGCCTGTGTGCCAATGGAGACACATTCTCCAGAATGTACCCTGGTGGCCGCTGTCTCTGCAACTGCTGCAGAGTAGATAACAATCACACCACCTCATAGAATAATGTGCTGCGTCTGCCTGCTAGGCCCTTGAGCGTTCCGGCTGGTGAAAGGTCTTGGTAGGGAAATCCACAAACCATGGCCCACTGTTGCCCTCGTAGAGCACCTGCTCGAATGAGGTCAGTCATAGTGGTGGCGCGGAGATCGTCTGGGAGTACTTCCAGCTCCACTGCATATGGCGAAAGAAGATCTGGGTAACGCCTCACCAGCGCTGCGCACCTGGCTCTAGCCACTGCTTGGCTGCTCGCCGATAATTATGTCTTGATACAAATATCGCGTCACCTTCATCCCACTGCGGAGCAGCATTTCCAGGCCAGCACAAAGGCCTCCAAATGGCTCGTAGCATACTACACCTTCTTCACGTGCTCGTGAGAAGAATTGCTTGTCCAACACCCTGGTGTCCACCTTCTCAGGCTTCAGGATGCTTTCACCTTCAAAATGATCACTTCTGTGCACTGCAGGGGTGCCCTCTCCATGCGTACCTCGCGTGGGCCGTACCAAGCTCAGCGCCTTCCAGGCTGCCCTTGCTAGCCTCCCAGAATCGACGACCAGCTCCGGTTGGTCCGTGTCGAACAGGACCGTGTGATGGCACTCTAGCTCCTCCTGGTAATGCAAATCGAATAATAAGCGGTGCACTGGGCCAGTGCCCAGCTTTCCCCTGGCCACGATCTTGCAATAGTTGGCGACCTGCACTTCTGGCGTGGCCTCCGTCCACCCCGATGGGAGGGTCACCAGCCAACGCGAAGCACAAGCTGTCGCAGAAACTCTTCGCACACAATTCCCCCACGCCTGCGTGAAGCGCAGATGTCTCTTTCGGCCATGCCTTGCCCCAGTCTCATCCGTCGTAGATGGCAGTGGATAACGCGAGGGCACATCGGCATTACTGTTCTTGACTCCCGGACGATACTGCACCGTGAAGTCAAACTCCTGTAGGCTGATCGCTCAACGCAAATGCTGACCCTGAAGGTCACACTTTTCCATCAAAGTGGTGAGTGGCGAGTGATCTGTCACCAGCGTGAAATGCACTCCATACAAGTACTGCCTCAGCGTGCGTACTGCCCACACCACTACCAACATCTCACCTTTGAAGCTGGCATACTGCCTCTCTGTCTTGCTCAGAGATCGGCTGATTGCCATGCATATGTACTCTTCTCCACTGTCGTCCTTCTGGCCAAGCACTGCGCCAATGCCATAGGTGCTCCAGTCAGTGTACAATATGAGGGGCTTATCATAATCGAACGGCCGCAGGTACCTTCCAGCGCAGAGCGCGTCCTTCAAGTCGCCTGTAGCGCCTGATCCTGCTCCTTCCCCCAGGCTCCCTTGATATCTGTGATCTCCTTCTTGAGCAAACCGTTGGGGGGCGCCATCTCTGAATAGTTTGGTCCTCCTGGCTCACCCACCAGACCCTTGTAATAGTTCATCATGCCCGGAATGGAGCGGAGCCCAGTCTTGTCCTGAGGCCTCGGGAGGTCCTGTATGGCCTTGCACTTAGCCTCCTGAGCACCGATAGAGTTGTGCCCAATGCGATAGCCCAAGAAGTCCACCGGGGCTGCCCCAAAGGTACTCTTACCCGAGTGAAGCCTTACGCCAGCGTTCGCCAACGTTTGCAGTGTCTCCTCCACGTCCTTCAGATGCTGCTTCGCGGCGGTGTCGGTGTAGATCACGATATCGTCGACGTACGTCACCGTCCAATGTTGTAGGTGGCGCAGCTCATAGTCCATTATCCTCACAAAGGCAGCCGTTGCTCCAGCAGCTCCAAAAGGCATTGAAGTGTACCGGTACAGCTGGTTCTTCCACCAGAACGCCGTCTTGTCTCGGTCCTCCTCCGTGGCCATGGGGATCTGATGAAAGGCCTTGGTGGCGTCCAGCGTTGTCTTGAACTTGGCCTTCGCCACCTTCTGATATAACTCCTCTGGTCGATGAGGCAACGTGTTATCTTTGAGGGATTGTCGATTAATCCTTCTCAGATCCACGCAGAAGCGCGTCTGGGTCCATAATAACCCAGACGCATGATCCTTCTTGCCGGCCACCACGACGTTGCTGGCGTGCCTGCAGTGCTTGAAGCGGGCTCGATGAAGCCGTACTCCAACAACTCCTTGCAGTGGATGTTAATGATCTCCTGCTCCCCCGGCCTGTATTTCCTCTGATAGACGGCCTTGGACTCATCCTTGACCGGAATCGAGAAGGTGTTGTGCGTCGCCTCACCAGTGCACCCTTTCAGGTCATGAGGAGTGTTGGCAAAGCAGTCCTTACAGCACCTGCGAAGGACAGCGCGCATCTCTTCCCGGTGCTCCTCCTTGAAGTCAGGATGGCCTCCAAACGTGGCATTGAGCTCAGGGTCGAGCCAGGCAGCCTCGTCCTTGGTCACAGTCGTCGTCCCCAAGGGCTGAAGCTCGTCCAACACAGTGTGGGGCAAGACCCTCATCCTGCTCGGCGACATTGGCCTCCCAGCCCGGCTCGCTCCCATTGCCGCGATGATTATTGTGCCTCCCAGGAAGTGCAGGGGGTGCCACCCCAAGCATCCCGCGCGAAACGAAATATTATTATTTTGGAAAGAAAAGTGACAATCCTAGAATAGAAAATTAAAATTTTATTTTAAAAATGCAGACTTAAAATTTTATACCGTCCCTCGAAAAATTATTATCACAATGATGCCAAAGGGATATATGTATATCGGGAAATATTGGGGAAATGCGGAAAAAGAGCAAAAAAACGCGAAAGCGCTTCCAGCGAAAGCCTGTGGTCTCTATGACCAATAAATACAAGTCGTGTGGGAATCTTTTTTTTTTTCAGCCAATAATCTGGCCGCGATGTAGTGAATATACCAAAGGTTTATATTCACTAAAATATTTGTTGGTGAAATTCAATTTTTATATTTTCCATTCGCATATCCGTGGTATGATGACGTGTCTAGCCTCCGTCACGTGCTCACGTCGAACAAAACATAATCCGCTCACCTGTTCTCGCTCAGACCTTCACCTCAAGCTGCTGGACAGTGACTTACGGACCCGTAAGTCACTGTCCAGCAGCCTGATGTAGAGGTCTGAGCAATACACCGCAAGTATCGAAACTTTGCATACTTATTTTTAGGTGTGTTAGGAACATCACATTTTTTGCGCGCGCGAGATCCGTGCATAATCTGGGGTCTGGAACGCCGCGCAAGGGAGGGGGTCATTAGGCACGCATCGAGTGAACGGCTCGACATACGCACCGCATGAAAGCACAATGCATAGCACAAGCGTACCACGCATATCATATTCGCATAACGAACACGTTTTGAGCATTGGACAGCGCGCTGTCAGCCCTAGCAAAAACGCGGATGTCAACCGCGTCCACGTTTCCGCTAGGGTTTCGTCCCTCATCTGCGCGCTCGCTTGCAAGCAAGTATGCGCCGTGCGGATGAGGGAACGGCTTACCAAAATATTATCTCATATGTGTTATCTTTCAATATTAATTCGTACGGTCTGAATGGCCAACCACACTTCTCGCTAAGGGCCGGCGCGGTCATGTGGGTATGTTGAGCGGGATCTTAGGATTTTCGCGACTTCCAAAAGTAGTGAAAGGTGCCATCATTCTTTGCGAAGCGAATACCCCCTGACTCAGTAGAATTTTACTTAGATGAACACGTAATCTAAAAAATCTTCGCCTGGCTGTACGGGGTCTCACTGCGAGAGAGAGAGCGTTCCGCGTTAAGTTGAAATTACACAGTTAACAAATAACATCTGTACATCGCAAACTCTAAGCGACATCTGCTGTAAAATGGGACAGTGACACTGCGAGCATCATACGTATGCGAGAGGTGAATCTGTCAAAAACCAAACCAAATCTTTTGCGTCTCAAAATGACATACCGTACAAAAAAGCAGTCATATGCCACCCAAGAAATGTGGCGTACCCCACTTCGACTTTTTCGCGGGGACGCACGATTAAATGCCGATATTACTACATTTTCAGTGCACGGTTCAGATGAATGAGATTATAGTTCCGAATTTCGCCCGTCCAATGAATCACGTAATGTATCCAAGACGTGAATGATTTTGCGCCACATCGGCTATAGAGTTGGACGTTGGACCTTTCCAGGCTCGTATGACCAGTGATAATCACGAAAAGAGAATATTTAAGGGTGGCTTAATGCCGCGGGCTCTCGTACTTAACACATCATGGGTTTTCGAGCGATTTCAGCCGTGAAAAATATTTTATTCGAACTGCCATATTCATCTGCGCTGGATTTCTCTTGCCATGTCAGTTGTGTCGGGAAAACGGTAGTTCCCAAATATAAATTATATACAAAAATGTCATAAATAATTCAGAATACCCAGCGCATTACGCGTTACAGCAGTGTGAATTTTATGAACCACTTTGGTGAGCCACTTTGGTGAGCCACTTTGGTGAGCCACTTTGGTGAGGCCACCTCACCCGCAAAGTGGTTCACAAGTCCCGAGTGGGGGAAATTTTGGAAAATATCATTCTTGAAAGGCGGAAGAATTTTTGAGGCAGATCTGTATTCCAGAATTAAGAATTCAAATTTGTATTCAAGGATTGTCACTTTTCTATTCCAACCAAATAGCACACCCATATTTGAATGTGACATGAATAGACATTCTAAGGCCAGCACAGTCTTCAAAATTTCCAAATGCTAATGTGAAAGGCAGGCGATTGATTTCACCCGCATAATATGCAAACGACACACATTTTTGCCATGTAAATCCTTTGGGGGGGGTGGGGGGCTACCTTTTTAAAAAAAGGCTCATATATGGGGTTGGGGATGGGGTAAGGCTTCGGGCCTTGGGCCAAAGCCTCCAAACAATTTACAGGCATTTTTCTTGAACTTCAACGTCCTATAGCCCTCAACATGTCCGAGTTGTGATTTGTCATATGCAAAAAGGACAATATCTGAATAAATGCAATACACAACATTCTGTGTGTGCTTATCCTTGGACCGACTCCTTTGGCATACCGTAGCCGCAGAAGCCAGGCTGCACTATGTACCCGCGCCGGGGATCAAAGGATTCAACATACACTTCGGGACACTTATCCAGATTCTCCGGAGCTCACTGGTGAAGAATGGGACCCCCTAAGCCTTACGGAACCACCCGGGCCCCTCTGCGTCCGCACCGCCGGCGCATTGCTGCCGTGTGCTCCCGTGCGTGTGTCAAGGTTCGGTATCGGTTGTTTAATGCCGCCCCTTTTCACCCAAAAGTTTGTAAGGCACATATCGATCGATTTCGATAATTACGAAAATGTTATCGATAATCGGCGATATTTATACGTATCGATATGTCAACTTTATATACACGTTTCCATATGAAATCAATAACATTTAAAATGGACATACACATCGATACCGATGTATCGATAAAAAGTGCACAACACAAGTATCGATCGATACTGATACGCCAATTTTTTTCGATATATCAAAATATCGGCCCAACCAATACCGAACCTTGGCGCGTGTGTGTTTTGCATGTGATTATTACAAAGAGCTTGATAACAAAGAATCATGTATATATTACTCATTCATAAATAATCGAAAATCCAGTCTAAATAAAATTCAGTCGAAAATCCAGTCTAAATCAAATCTAAGAGTCGAAAATCTAGTTATATACAAGAACCTGACGCGGGTCTCAGATCATGTCCTACCGTCACCACGTCCCTTTTTTGCTTTTCTTTCTTTCTTTCTTTCTTTCTTTCTTGCCTTTCCTTTGAAATTCCTTCTCATATAATCATGCAACTGGTGTGAAAATTGTACTGCTTGTACTGTTCTTGGTACTACTTGGTACTGCATTTCCCCACGTTGTCAATGTGCACTCCAAATAATTTTATTCTTCGCGCCGGAATCCAGCTTACCAGGCTCAAAGTCTCCTGAATTTTCAGGAGTACGACCAGTTCAATTCACACGATGGAACAAGTCACAGTCTTCTTGTTGGTCTCGGCATACTGTGCAAAACCAACGTCCACTGCTATGGCTGATACATCGTCCCGCTGGCCCGTATACTGAGCCCTCGAAAGGGTTTTCTTCAACAGCTTTTCCACTGCCTGGCCCTGCAGGGTAGGTACAACAATCACTCACAGCTTCAGCCACAAGTATGAATCTCAACATAGTGAAATATGTGAACGAAGATACAATGCCAGAGCTTGCGTTTATCCCCTCCCACCTCGAAAGATGCCTCATCTCAGTGAGAGCCCACAACATTTTCTTCACATAAACTAAGAAAATACAGAAAAACATTCCCCCACTCGCTGAAAAGGGAGTCGCATTTATTTATTATAATTATAATTTACAGAAAAACACCGAGCTCAAGTCAAGGACGAGGTCCAAGTGAAACTCACCACAGATTTCTTGCCCTTCAGCTGCTTGAAGCACTCATCCGAGTCAAGCACGTCCCACACGCCGTCCGAGCACAAAACCAAGCGGGCAGGGGACACAACCGTCATATTCCGGATCTCCGGAGACGAGATCACAGCAGAAGCCGCTCCTAGATCCCCGAGTGACCTGCAGCAGAGGAGGCGAGACCCCACCAGCCTCCCAGCAACGTTCAGTCAAGTGTGATTGGTAATCAACCAACAGCCTCAAGATCAGCAGCTGCAGAAGCACAACCCTGAAAAGTGTCTTTTCTACTAGGACTTTTCGAGACAGAGGCCAGTTTTCAGCTTCACGAAATTCAGGGCGACCACGCAGGGCCAAGAGCATACCGGGAGCATTGTAGGCTTTTCTTGGTTCTGCCGTGAAACAGGCGTTGAGTGCTGCTCCGTTCTCGGCCGTTCCTGTGACGGTGGGTCCGGCTCCAAGTGAGCAAAGGTCTCGTCTCATTACGGGGCCAGCACAAGCCAACAAGCCACACAATACATCAAGGCAATGTACTGCCGTAGCCTTCAGCCCAAATATGTGCAGAGCAAAATGCAGCAAGAGTGGAGTGGGAGCACTCAGACGGGTGAGGGAGCTCACCGGTCGGCGAAGACTCCAACAAAAGAATCGCTGATTCTTCGGTCCCTCTTAGGTGTGGTTTCTTGACCAATCGTCAAGGCCTCGGAACGCGGTATGTCAAGTTGGGAATCGCAGCAAACGATATCCAAGTCGACGATAGCATTGGAAGCATCGGAAGAGCGCCGCTCAGATTCGGAGTCCGAGTCTGTTTCCCCCACAAGTGTCTGGAGATTGGGCAAGCTTTGAGAAGATATTTCCTGCAGTAAACGCCCGCGATCCTCCACAGCACGTCAGGGGCTTGTCATGCCAGGGGAGAAAAGCCAGGACCTCGTGGTTGGACTTATTCCATCTCAGTATGAAGGCTCAAAGCTAGGCACGTGCTTTGGACTACAGGTGAGATGGAAGACGATACAAAGCTTGACCCGTACTTTTTTGCGCAGCTGAAACACTGTGCAGGATCGAATCCAGAAGATGGGTGGCGCACACGAAGGCAGGGAAGTGGTGTAAAGAGCGGTGAGAGCCGACGGGTAAAGGTGTACCGTTTGCTCGGAGAGTAGACCCGTTGCAATAGGCAGCGAGTATGAGCATATATCATCTTCAGATTCACTCACGGCGATGGGCCGAGGCTTGGCACATAGACCTCCGCCAATATGCAACGGCTCTTGCGAGGACGGACTGACGCAGAAACTTCCCTCGCCATAGTACTGCGCAATACGGTTAATCTCGCCTTGGTTGTCAAGCTGCGCCATAACCCCCCCGTTTACCACGTGAGAGGCCAAAACGCGGTTCCAGGGATGCAGCAGCACCGCGGAGCTTCTCAGACTCGCTTGGATATGCGATCCGGACGCTGTCTTCAATGAAATTCTCGGTCATCGTCCACCGGATAAGGCCGAACACCCCGCCAGACTAGCGGCACAGGGTGCAATCCCTCAGTTCAACGACAAGTGTTTTAGCTACACCAACGTCGTAGTGCTAGCCACACCCCTGGACTTGACCTTGCGGAGATATTGAATATGAGGGGAGATGGAGGAAGAAGCCTACTCGATGATCTGCGGTCATGTCCGTCGCTCCGCGGTCGGTGAAAACCACCGCCCTGCATACATGCAGAACAAGGGGGTCATAAACAGTCAGAGCTTACGGCAGGTGCTGGCTGCAAGAGACACACTCAGAGGAGCGGCCTACACCGCAGAAAGGTTCAGAGACTAGCACACGGGAATAGCTGCAATAAAGACCACTAAACTAGACGGGGGTGCCAAGAGAAACGAGGGCCACGGTCGAGCACCTGGAATCCCCCACCCAGGCAGTCTTGCAGTATAGCTCTCCTTTGGGTCCTTTCCTGAGTTTGCCACGGCCAAGTGCAGATCGCGCATTAGTCAAAACGTTCTCACAGCAAGAGAAAGCTAACCTCAAGATATCGAAGACGGTCGGGTGGCGCGAAATGTCGGCTCGCACCTGAATAAGATAAGGGTTGCCGTGGTGCCACTTGAGCTTGATGCCTTGATTTCGGTATCTATCTGTGAACCAAGAGTGCCCGCCCCCCTCCAACCCGGCATGCCCCGTCATTGCCAAGCGAGAGCGCCCACACCCGACGCAAGACTACCAGTATACGCACATTCTCGGAGCTGTTTGTGGGCCATGATTCGGATCTCCTCGACTCAAGGATGTGACAGGGGAACTTCAGTCTACGAGAGGCCTCGAGCGCAAGGTCGCTCTTCCTACACGGCTCTGATGAGCAAGCTTAGCAAAGCAGAGCCGCAAGCTGGAAGAGAACAGCGAATCCGTTAAGGCATCGTTTGGCCTGAGTTTGCTCGGTCCCCTGGCCACTTCCGTACTTCAACACCAGTCCTACCCTTTCTTCCCAAGCGCGCTACGGGACGCACTTTGTTGAAAGCTGCGGTGATGCTGGCGTTGAGGCTTGATGGCCAGATCTGCTCCGGCTGTTCGAGATCCTGCAACCCCAACCAGTCGCACCAAACTCCTCAATGGTCAGAAAGCCCACACGGACACAATTTGAGGCAGGCTCTTTCGACCAAAAGTCGGTCGGCGCAAGTGCACCCGGCTGTTCGATGGAGCCGGGAAATCAGTCCGTGGTGGCCATGCCTCTTACCCTTCAAGGTCAGTACAAGCACCATACCTCGCTCCCATACGCCGGACAGTCTAAGCTGGCATAACGGACTGTCTCGCAAGTTTGGGCACACACGCCACACCAGCGAACTCCGACCAGGCGTATCTCATGGGTAAGAATTGGGTCAACTCCGGAATACAGTGTCAAATGCTCAGGAGAGATCTGGGGAAAGGGGGCAAACATGTTCTTCGACGTTCACTGAGTTGTGGTGCTCAAGCAGCGCCCGTAAAAGATTCTCCTTCGCGTACTGCGCTGCGAATACTCTGCGCGAAAGTATGCAAGTCAAGTCGGTGCAGCAGCCTGCCGAAAATGAGAATGATGATATGATTGCTATATCAACAATTATACGTAGCAATGACACCGTGTGGCGAGCCGCACGTCTGAGAGGAAAAGGCCAGCGCAGCGGTGGCACTCCTTAACGCAGGTGAGATGGCGAGTACCCGTTATGGCCGTCGAAGAGCGCTATCAAGCCGTCACACAGGCCGTCCATTGCAGAAGAGACCACAAAAAAACAGTCTTCATCTTTGTGGGAGGGCGCCTGGCCACAGGCGTAGCTGAACACAGAACAACGAAACGATGAGTTGAAAATATTATGGGACTACGTCTAGTAGAAGACATGTTTTGACAGTGTTCCGTTCAGAATTTCACAAAAAAGAACACTTTCTACAACTGATATCTGGGAGTAAAAGCCAAGCAAACACAGGAAGCAAGAAAATGTATTCCGCTCTTAACCGCTGAGAAACTTCTGTCAGCTTAAGGTTTGGGTGTGCGCTTTTGAGTGAAGACAGGTGAAAGTGTGACCCAACTTAAAAGCCTGTCCTGAACACTCCACAAGATCTTAACTACGCCTCACACTGTTTCTGTTTGTCAAGAGTTTAGGGTCCACGACGTAGACGTTTAGGTGGTTTGTCCCTATTCGTTTGGAGCTGTGGGTACCTGACGCCCATTCCTTGTACGGACTGCCAGGAGAGGAAATAACCTTCACCGGTGACTTTAGACGAGCTACAACCAGAATTGGAGCGTTGCCTTTCATCGGAACTACTCATAGTGTGTTGACTTTTCGAGCTCTTTCAGAAAACTGCACTCAACACGACCGATAGCTACTTTGGATATTCAAGCGAAACGTTTTGTTGTTTCAGTTTCCAGTTTCTCGCTCGAGAGACTTTCGGTGTTATGATATCATCGCATGATATATATCATGGTCTTTCCGTCACCCAATAGAAAGATTAGAATCAAGTTGGCCAACGTGCGCATTCGATTGTCAACCCAGGCAACGACTGACATCTGAGACCTCTTGCCTCCTCGCCTCGCCTCGTCCTGCCGGTTGGTTTATATAATCTCGTTCAAATTTTATTAATTAATGAGTGGTTTAATTATTGGCATTTGAAATTTCAATATTGTGATACTCCATATAAACATTGGAACCGTGTGGTGCTGTAGTCCCTGTAGATAAAGCAGCATCCAATAGAATAAATGCATTAGCGCGTGAAAAACCAGGTCATGCTCCGCGAGCCTTTCAAACCTTTCAATGCCTCCAAGGTCGCAACACTTGTCGCAACGAAAGGCCCGTATACAACGCCTTGTTGGCAAGAATCTGCCGATTACCAATGGATTATGTTCACGTATGCACGAACTTTTTCTCTCCGGCACAGTCCAGAACATATAGTCTGACGTGGCAGATATAACTGCCTCTCGTTCACGAATGAAAACTTGATCTCAGTGATCTAGAGCCGAGTGAATGTTCACAAGATCACAACCAAGAACCATGTAAAAGTCAAGTTATCACCGAGGGCACTTTTTCCAGGGATCCGTCGAACCGTCGTAAAGCACTCGTGCCATCATACACGGCTTCGTGATTGGGTATCATTAAGGGTAGGGTGCCAGAAGGTTTCAAACCATTTTTCTGGAATTAAATTTCATAACAAAGTCTATATTTAATCGATACATAAAGTAACTAACTTTCAAACATTCTTAGAGGCGAATTTTGCAACATGACCCCCTATTTTTATTGGTTAGGATCCAAGAATGGTAAGTCAACGTGATATATAAAAAACCTCAGGAAAAGTTATCATGTCATTTTCGAGAATTATTTTTTATAAAATCAAATAATTATAATTTAGTATATGCAACCGATACATAAATTCTAAAAATAAATCTACGTAATAACTTTGCCTGAGTTTCTTTTTATACCACGTTAACTCACCATTCTTGGATCCTAGCCCATAAAAATAGGGGGTCATGTTGCAAAATTCTGCGCTATAAATTTCAACAAGTGGCAGCTTTGCAATGAAAATTTAATTGTGTTAACTATGGAAATTGTGATCGATACTTTTTAATTCGTGAGATCACGGCACCCTACCCTACCATAGATTAAACGCCCAGTCCAATGAGAATTTCTGGAGTTTCGATATATGACTGGATATGGCTCGTCGAGGGCTACAGTATCGATTGGCTGGCTTACTTTGCTGATATGGATAGATAGGACAATATTGAGGCGAGGCGAGGCGCGAGGTCAGCTCAACATTGTCGTCGTCGTTTCGTGTCACCTCCGTTAAACGTGAACGCAACATTCAGGAGACGACACCGTGAAACTCGAAACGTTTAACGTGAAACTTGAAACTTGAAACGTTTACAGTAGGCCCGTCGTTAGTCCTGGTTTGGGAATTTCGACGACATGTCTTCATGTCGCGTTTTTGATCACGGCGATTTGATTGGTTGAAAAATTCTGAAAAGCGACATGAAGACATGCGACAGGGTCTACAACATCTTTTTGGGAACGACAAGATCTCTGCATGTCTTCGAAAACGAAAGATCATGTAGACCCCAAAAAGATCATGTAGACCCATTTTGTCTTCTTTTTGTCGTCCTATGTCGCGTTAATTTAAAATCTATCGTTAGATCAAAATTTTTTTAAGGGCGCACAGGCATTTAATGTCGCGCATGTCGTTCATGTCGGTTTTCGGGTTCCACGTCGGCAAAAAGACATGACCACGTAGGCAAAAAGACAGAGCTACGTCCCGCGAAAATAAGGAAAGACACAAGTTTAACCTAGAATTTCCGGGGTTTCTTATGCAGGTGTTTAGCCTTCAACTTTTCCATTCGTAATGACTTCTCCCTCAAAAAATTCCTCTCCTACTATTGCGGATGCTTCTCCAGTTCCTGAAATTCATGTCGAGAACAATGCCTCACTGTCTCCTACTGTTACCGCAACCGATTTGGCTGGTCGTGGTTCCCCACAACCAAAGTCGCCTTTGCCAACTGTTGCCAGCGATCGCATTTTACGTTCCTCCCCAGCAGCTTTGCGTCAGGTTTCTCGAGCAAATCCTAACCCGCCATTCGTCAATCCTAAGAGGCGAAAGCTCAATTCCGCTAACGTTCCTCAAGCTTCTTCTGGAGTCATTAAAGCTAGCGTTGGCGTGAAGCCTAAACCTAGGAGTAAAGAAGAATTAGCTAAACTTGCCGCAAGGCAGCGCGAATACAGGAAGAGGAAGGTCTTGGAAACTGCAGCGAAAGCATCCCCTCCTGGTTCACGACCCAACCCCCCTAACAGCGCCAGCACCCCTGCGCCCATTCCCATGGCTAGAGAAGTGACCGATTCCATGGCTAGAGAAGTGACAGAAGAAGCGACCGATATTCTGGACTCTTGGGACTTTGATATCAGTGAGCAACAGTCGCCTCCTGAAACCCAAGAAGAGGACCTCAACTCAGAGGATCTCGAGGTCGTTGACGAAGATGCGCAGATCTACCCTTTGACTTGGTGCTTTGTTTGTGCTAAGGATCACAAGACTCGTCAGCCAGCCCTAATCGTCACTGAGCGCGTTCGTTTAGCATCTATTTTTGTGCTTCCTTCTTTACGCACGACGATTGACAGGCTGTTCGACACACAAACCATGGGTTTGTTGGACGATAGGAACACTAGAAACGTGTGGGACATTATCGCTGATGAATACAACGATTCCTCTGTGCGTGTTAGCTTAGCCGATGCTATTGATGACACTTGGGACGACCTACACTATTCTAACATTAACCCCAACACCCTTGTGCACACACGCCCAGCTGCAACTTTAAAGTCGATCTACGACGACGTTCGTCCATTGTTGACTATTTTGAAAGCTAACTACAACAAAAGTGGGGAGAACGAGCGCGAGCGATGGCTATACATGAACTCCCTTAAAGGGAAGCCTTGTGATGTTGGCGTCTACTATTGGTGGCTAGTAGTAGAGGCCAATGGCTACACTAGTAAGATAGTTAAAGCTTTAGACGATGCTGTCGGTGGGGAGTCTTCCATTGGAGGTGAGGATAAATCGAAAAAAACCAAGCTCCCTCCCCCTACTCAAGCCAACGCCGTGGATCTTGCTTTCACCACGGCTTGTGAGCAGCAATCAACACTACTCACGTTGCAAAGGCGACGTGAGGAACAAGAATTACGAGAGGCAAGTGCTAGGACAATTGCTGAAGCTCAGCGGGAGCAGACTCTTCTTTTCACAAAGCAACAAGACAATGTCAAGCTAGCTCAAACTCTAGTGAAAGATCCTGATATGGATCTTGACATCAAAACTAAAGCTAAGAGTAAGATCCTTGAGTGGCTTGATTCGTGGTAATATGAAACTTTTTATTTTATTATCTTTCATGCACTTGTTATCTTTTTGTATTCATATTCCCTTTTGTGTACTTTGATAATCCTTCTTCCTTTGCTTTCAGCAGAAGCTGGGTGAGGGTCCCACCTATCGGTGACACCCCCCCCCTTCTCAAAAAGCTTGAAAGAAATGAAGGTGTGAAATAATGCTATATCAAATCGAGAGGCGTCTCGGGTAAGGCGCTGTGAAATATTGGCATATTAAATCGAGATGCGTCTCGGGTAAGGCGCTGTGAAATATTGGCATATTGAATCGAGATGCGTCTCGGGTAAGGCATTTGTGAAATAATGCTATATTAAAGCGAGAGGCGTCTCAGGTAAGGCCTACGTGAAATATTGGCATATTAAATCGAGATGCGTCTCAGGTAAGGCGTGAAATAATGCTATATTAAATCGAGAGGCGTCTCGAGTGGGGCGCTGTGAAATATTGGCATATTGAATCGAGAGGCGTCTCGGGTGGAGCAATGTGAAATATTGACACATTGAATCGAGGTGCGTCTCGGGTGGAGCGGTGTGAAATAATGCTATATTAAATCGAGATGAGTCTCGGGTGGAGCGGTGTGAAATATTGGCATATTGAATGGAGATTGCGTCTCGTAAGGCGCTGTGAAATAATGCTATATTCAATCGAGAGGCGTCTCGGGTAAGGCGCTGTGAAATATTGGCATATTGAATGGAGGTGCGTCTCGGGTGGAGCGGTGTGAAATATTGACACATTGAATCGAGGTGCGCTATCACATATTTTTGAGAGGCACAAAGGTCTTGGGGCATAAAGATCGATTGGTTGTAATAAATCAATACATTGAATAAAGCGATCCAAATGTAATGTCTTCATTCCCTAATAGTGATTCTTCTAGAATAATTGGAATGAGGAGGGCGCACAGCACCAATTTCTTGAACATGTTGAGCCAAGGCATCACGACGATCTCCACGATAATTGCGAGCAATGATCAACTCCTCAGTTGCACTCAAGTCACTACGCCCATTATCTGCTGCGGGAGAAGAAGGATCAAGGATATCACTCGTGGTCCAAATCCTCGATTCGGGTAGGTCATCATGCTCATGTGCGCCGTTTGCAGACCAAGTTGACGGTGTACGCAAAGGAGAGTCAAGTTCTTCCTCGGACACGGTTGAAGTGTCAATGCAATAATTATGCAAGCTACAACAAGCAAGGAACAAGGCCACCGCACGGCCAGGCGTTTCTCGAGGAGCATTGTGCGACTTGTCACCAGCCTTCTTTTTTGTTCCCAACAAGCTGCAAATTAGAGGACGGTGCAAGACACCAAATCTTTGAAACATGATGCCAAAAGTACATTCGATATTGTTTCTGGTGACAGATTGGTAATAATTGAAATCATCTTGGAACTTTGGGAGCATCTCACCCGGATATGGTGTAATGATGGAGTCTGGAGCAATTCCTTTGTAGGCCTCATCCCCCATCACATAGAATGGCAGTGGCAACTTTCCAGCAATAAGCTTCTTACCAAAACTAGTCATTGCAATGGCGAGGGAATCATTGGTGTTACCCTTCGCTGGCAAGGAAACATAGATCACACGCCGTTGCCCATCACAAATAACTTGAGCATTCAAACTATGGAATCCTTTACGGTTGTAAAAAGAGCGGGCATCCACATGTTCTCTTTTGATCGGAGCTCGAATCTCAATAGCAACTCCATCCACAGCACCAACACAATTATGCATAGTGCCATTCGACCTTTTAAGCATCCCCTTGGCCAGCTCTTGTAAGGCCACTGGGTCGTCCATAGGAAAGACAATGGGACAAACTTTGGGAATAGCATAAACACATTCCCAAAGCATGGCATAAAATTGGTAAACTGAAATCCCATGCATGTCGATGATGTCATATAAATGGCCTCCAGCCAAATAGCGCAAGGTGACGGATAACTGTAGATGTCTGTAATTGGGAATGCGTTTGCGAGAAATTGCTCTACGCCTACTAGGCTTATCCCCAAAAGAAGATGAAAGTTTTTGAACAAGGTTTTCAAATGCTTCCTTCGACATCTTGTATCTACGGCGGAAGTCTTTTTCTGTTAAGGAGGCTAACCTATCGTCCCAATTCATGTATTCTCTTTTCTTTACTGCTGCCCTGGTTTTTTTGCCTCCCCACATTTTTAGTGCTGTGGTGTCACTTGGTGCTGGTTCAAGGTGGCCAGCAGATCGTCCAGTATATCGGCGATAAACACTCGCCAACACGAAGAAGTTCATGCTGGAACTCTTGCCCACTCCACGTGTAGGAGGACGAAGTGCCTGCAATAAAAGGAAACATAAATACACAAGAGACGAAATGTTAGCACACTATAAATCATGGTCACGATATACGAGTGTGACGAAAGGTGTTGATGATATTGGAACTAAATAAAGTTGTGGGAGTTATTGCTAGAAGTATGATTGTAAGAGGTGTTATAACATAACAACATATGTTACAATATGATGGTATCGGGGTACAGTGACTATAACATATGTGAAATATGAGAGGAAAGTATGCTATTCATTATTATTATCAATAAAGGTTTGGGTTGAAAGGGGGGGGTGTCACCGATAGGTGGGACCCTAACCAGCTTCCAAGGTGTCCAAACACCATATTGTTGAAATAAAGGTGCATATCGTGAAGAAAGGTGCATATGAGTGCATATGATGTGTTCAAGAGTGGGTTGTATGCTTATGGCAGCTATTGATAACTTATGACAAGTAAGGAATGATAAGTATGCATAACAAGTGAAGCAAGCATGCAAAGTGAACACAAGATTGTTTCGGATACTTAAAATATAAAAAAAGGAAACTATGGCATTAGTAGAAAGGTGCAATGTTCCTATGCTATTGCTGCTGGCACACCGGTCCATGCGTGTTCAAGGCTAGCCTTGTTGGCATACACCCCCCAGCACCACCTGTGTGCATCACCGGTGAGGAGGACCTCGCTGCACGCATGCCGAAAACGCGCGTTAAAAAAGAATATGTCCTCATCGTGTATGTGGAAGCCGCATCTGTGTGAAGCTTGGCACCAATCACCTCCTGTGATCGTGCCAAGAGGGTTCCCTTGGCGGTCGAAAGCGATCTCTTCGATGCTCTTAAGGTTAGTCATGGTGTCTTCCAAGTCAAACTTATCCTTATGGATCTTTGCCCAAAAATCGCAAGTGACATAACTTTGCAACAAGGGGTACCCTTTATAAAAAGGGATCTGTGCATCTTGCGCAGCAGCCCTTTCTTTCGCGAACGCGCTAGCGAGAAAAGGGACATGCGATAAGGGTTCGAAGATCTCCGTGCGCAAGCGTCGCATTTGGCCTAGCCAAGAAGTGTACGCTGGCGTGAACTCGCCAAAAGGATGCGCAGCAGAAGGGAAGGCGAGAATATGCTTAGGGTTGGGTCGATAATACCCCCACTTGGGCCAAGGAGAGTCGAGAGGCTCTTGATACCTGTGTGACATTCGTGGTGAGGATGAAGGTGAAGAGGGCGAGACATCGAAATATTTTAAGCATCACGCCCGAGAAGGAGAGGGCAAACCTGTAGCGTGGCCCAAGGGTGTAAGTTATTTCTGATTGGAAGCCTTGGTCCGGGCCTCTGGCGAGCTCATTATGGGCGGAGGCTCCCCAAGTCATACACGCAATCACGCGATTGCGTTCGCGACGAGTCGTGAGTTGGGGGACAGAATAACGTCCACACAGCGGCTTCATGGAGCCATAGTCCAAGAAGAGATCACATGCGGCCTTGTCGTCACGATAATATTCCGACAAAACCGCACCCACTTTCCCTGGCTGATCAAAATATGGCACTTCCCCTCTTTCAAGATCGCCCTTGCGAATAGTTGGCCACGCACTAGGGCAAGTCATGGCACTATCATAAGGGACCGCGATCTTGTTCCAAACAGCAGTCGAGCCCTTCATTACAGCGTTGATATCTAAAGGCATCGTAGTGGACCGGATGATAGCGACTTACCCGAAGCTGAAACTGGCGGCTGAAAATACGAAATACACTTCCCGTCAACTCAGCGAAAAAAAAAACACCTGCCACGCAGTCCCCTTGCCTTCAGAAAACAAGCCGCCTGATGTTGACCTTGTGTTTAAACGGGAATCAATTGCTAACGATGACACGATGGACGCCACGTAGACGGTGAATGTCGGTCGCGATGTCGGTTTTCCCCAAAAATTCCATCGTTAGTCCTGGTCACGCGACAGCGACATCCGACACGACACGACGACATGCCGACATCGCGACAAAGTTCCCAAACCAGGACTAACGACGGGCCTTATTTTGTCAATCAACATTTCAACAAACAAAAAATGGATGCAATCGAAAACTAGAGTCTAATTGGATGAATCTGCCTGATGTAGTCCTTTAATCCAGGGTTCGGCGATCGCAAAATTGATCGCGATCAGTTCGCGAACAGGCCCGATCGTATAAAATATGGTCTGTTCGCGATCACCCCTATTTTTTTGTGATTATACGATCCGATCGCGATCATGATCGCGATCAAAAATCGGGTTTACTCTGTCGGTGAACCGCATACGCATATGACCGCAATTTCCGATTTCACGGCATTATCGTTTGTTTATTTCATATTCATATTTCATATTCACATTTCATATGACCTGTTGACCTCAATTTCTCATTCCACGGCATGCGGAGTGAGTCTCAACGTTTCAGCAACTCGTCTCCGCGGCTCGGCGCGCGAAAATCCCGATTTTCAGTGCTTGATCGCGATCTGATCGCGATCTGATCGCGATCTGATCGCGATCATGATCGTATAAATTTCAGTTTTTTGGTCAAGCTGATCGTATGTTTGACTTGTACGATCTGATCGCGAACAAGGTGATCGTATCGCAAAATTCCGCGATCGCCGAACCCTGCTTTAATCTCTACTGTCCCAGGTGTCAGGGATATGACCGATGACATATGTGCCATACATGTCATACGTGTCATACATGTCATGTCATGTCATGTCATGTCATGTCATGTCATGTCATGTCATGTCATGTCATGTCATATGTTATAATGACATACACAACGGTCGACTATGACATGTACAGTCATAATATCTGTCATGCACTCACCATGAGTGACATCTGGCATCTCGATGGCGAAACAAGACAAGTTCCGATCAGCCGATGCTGTTAGTTCACCCAATGTTCTCGGGTTCACAACCCGATGGTGGTAACGCTTATGAAGCGTGAGGACATTGAGGTATATGAGGAGCATTGCGCTCAAGCAGACACTTCTGGACACAAGAGACTGCACTCATACCCCACCAAATAAGCAAATATCATTGCGTGTCGCTACAGTTCAATAGCAGCCGCATAGTTTGAAAGGTTGTATATCAACCTTGACAGTGGTATTCTCGTCCAGGCTACGAACGAGGACATAAGAGTGTGTGCAGTAGTAGATATGTCGTATAAGATTGTATATTGTGTGTGTGTGATGAAGAAAGAGATATATATGAGTATATATATATATATATAACTGCAGGGGCGGAAACGGACTACGTTCGGGCTTCCGGTAGTGTGCTAAGGTAGATAGTAAAATACCGGATAGTGTTTTATTGTCTATCTGAGGGACAGACAGACAGGCTGGCAAGGTGCAAGTGACACTACACGGCGAGGGGTGACACGGGAAGAGACAGTCACCCCCAATTTATGAGGGGGCGAAAGTCAGTCTCTCCATGACACCACCTCACCCCGAAGGTGTGAGGTGCCACGATGCTAACTTGCCAGGCCAGGCCTAACATCCTACGGCAGGCACGAAGGCAAAACCCTAAGGAGACATACATCTTGTGAGACCCATGGGGTTCTTTCCAACCCAACTAGCGGTGGCTCCGCCTGCGTTGGTCTCTAGATGCGTGCTCTAGGGGCTTATGCCCATGCATGTGCCGCGGGGATAGCTACTCCCGCAGGCCGACCGCTGACACTAGGCTCCAGCTGTCGAGGGTGGATGGCGGCGGCGTTCTCGATTGCGGAACAAGACGAGTGCCGCCAAGACGAGGTCAACCAACGCCCACGCGGTGTGGGGCAACGGCGGGTGGCACCACCAGAGCGCATGCGTCAATGAAGAGGAGGCAGGGAGGTGGAAGGTGAAAAATGCGGCGAGGGGGCGCGATTGTGCGAATGGGAGCAAGGTCGAGAGGAATGATAGGGAGGGGGAAGGCAAGTGCGATGGCACCACCAGGCGCCACCAGGTGGCGGCCAAGGGGTGTGCATGGCGAAGGCGACGAAGGTGGAGAGGCGAAGTCGCACGAGTCAAAGCGCGTGTCGCCGATGATGCAGGTGTTGGAGTCATAATTTGTGCTTGGCGTGGAACCCTACGGTCCTAGCAAATTGTAGTATGTGTACTAAATGTGCCCTAAAGGCATAGTAAAGGACAGTTAGTACGTATGGGCGTTAGTATGCCGGTAGCATAGTATATTACAGGCATACTAACGCCATATTGGCCTGTTAAGATGCGCGTACTACAGGCGTCCTAACGGCACTGCGCCTTAAGTATGCGTTGGCCCCAACTGGAGCAGGGGTGAGTGGTGGGGCACGTGTGGGTGTGCAGATCACTGAGATGGCGTTTTATGGTGACTAGAAGGCCAGGGGAAGTTTATTCCGCGGAGTATGGTGGGATTCGGGGAAAGTATTACGCGGGCTGAGTTTCTCGGATATGTAGGGACGTTAGGATGGCGTTAGCATGCCTCTAGGATGTCATTAGGAGGTTGGCGTTAGGACGTAGCTAGGATGCTCGTAGGCAAAGTTAATACGCTAATAGCACTCTAGCGGCACTGCGCCTTATAAGAAGTCGGCCGTTGGGTCGAGAATGACCGCGGTCTCCATGCACGGATGTGGTACAATAACAACCTGCTGTTCTACTCTATTGGCTAATATGAATGGCTCCATGTTGTCAAAGGCCGCGCGGTCTACGTGCGGGTTGAAGGTATAGACCGTCTTGGTCAAGTTATCCGGGCCGAGAATGGAGTGACGTCGACGGTACTCCTTGATCTGTTCGTCGGTCGGCTTAGCGAACCAATCGCATTTCAGTAAGATGTAGACCTTTCCTGCAATCTCCACCCGCAATATTCTCGTAATACGGCCGTGCCTGCATATCACCAAGCCCACGATTGTGTAAACAGCTAAGTTAGTATGTCGTTAGGATATTATGCGCATCCTAATCGAGTCATAACGACATCCTAAAGACATGTTAAAGGTAGAATAGTGCGTGCTCCTTTCTCACCTTGCCACGGATTTTGGCTCACCGTGCTCGTCCACTTCCTCACTCGCGAAGAAAGTGCGAAAGTAGCTGTGTACGGTGCGCTTGTTCCGATCGGTCGTAGCCGTGCGGTAATCAGCGTCGCCGATCTTGACGTGCGTGAAGTTATAGCAAACCGGTGTCGGCCCCGCCATGAGCAACATCTCGTACTTGGTGAACTGTCGGCCCAACCATTCCGTAGGATCCGCGTACGCTCCAAATGGGGGCTCGCGTATGTGCTCAGGTTTGCCCTCCCTTGCACACACCGCGTTCCGGTACTTCTTGTTTCGTAGTCGCATCTGTGCATTCCAACTGTGCACAGCGATACGATACCGTTAGTACGTTAGGCGCGTCCTAAATATGCAATAACGGCGTCATAAGGGCATAAACAACCGCTCGGGGAATGGGGCCACAAATCACCTGCGCGCGTCTTCCACATACTTCTCCCACTTCTCCACCAGCTCTCGATAAGCCGGCAATTCAGTCCGCATCCAAACCTTCAAGGCCTTAATGTCATCATCTCGCAAGACCACACGTTTCCCCCTAGCCGATACCTCAACCGCAATTGCCCCGCGGCTCCCCATGGTCACGGCCGCCGGCATCCGGGTGGAGTGGTCTTCCGAAATGAAAGTGATTAACCCACGCACCAAATGCAACACCTTCACCCGCTTGATGCAGTTCATTATGGCTGGAACGGGTAGGGAGTTGCTCCTCGCTAGGCTTTTGATGTGACCGTTCAAGGACTCGAAGGCGTACATCCATACCTCCCGCATGGGACCATACTTCTCAAGTTGTTGGACGAAGTGAGAAAACATGTGAGTGTTAATCACACACCAAGCATACGCTGGCCCGGTCGCCTCCAACTCCTCGAAAAATGACTTGATTTCTTGTGCGAGTGGCTCCATATCCTGCACGTACGCAGCAATTCGTTAGGGCCCGTATGATGTACGAAGCATGTTAACGGCATCATAACGTCATACTAACTATATCCTAACCGTTTACCTTAGGACGCACTTGTGTCGTCGTGATCTCCCGCACGATCGTGGTCATTTTACCCACTAGCTTGGCCAATCGATTGGCGGGCTGCCCTTCATCTCGTGGCCAAGCGCAGACTGTCGACAAGATACTGTTTTGCACGAGCTTCAAGCCGTCGTGAGCCCGAATGTGCTTGGCGGCTTTCTTATCGGCGGTAGTTTGCAACAATCGTTTGTGGCCACGCCCCCATCTTTCCACCGCCCTTATGCTCTTCAAGAAACTGCGCGCTGTCTCCAAGCTTCGCTTCGTGGTAGACCTTCTGTCAGGGCGGGGTGGAATCGCGAAAGGTCCGTGATTCATCTTGTACATCAATACCTCCTTACCTGCGTCACATTATTTGAACTGAGTATGCCGCTAGTACCCCTTCGTGACACCGATAACACGTGGTTAATACACTATCGGCACGTTATGCACATCCTAACACGTGCATATTTGCCTACCTTGAGCATTCTTCACCTTGGTTGTGGCATGCCACGTGGGATGGACACCGTCCGCTTTCGCTTGCTGGCGGAGGGCGTCGTTGAAGTCGACCCCAAGCAAGGTTGCAGCGATTCTGTTCACCAGGTTCATGATGTCATGCATGCCATCTAGGATGATATCACGGTAGATCTTGAAGTAAACCAACCGAGTAAAAACGCTCGAGAACTTGACGCCCGTATTCCGCATGCTCTCCTCCAAGGTCGCTCCCGAAAGTTCGGGGTCTCCGTTATCTCGCAGATCTTCATGCATTGCGGCACGACGCTTGTACTCGGCGTCCGTGCGCAACGGTGGAGTGCCTACACCGAAGAGAAAACAAAGTAATCAGCAAACACTCATTTACACCACATGCATTATACGGTTAGCACGCCTTTAGGATTTTGAGTACATCCTAACGCCAACCTAACGACGTGCTACTAGCATACCTGGCGGATTTTGCTTGCTGAAGAGGTACACCATTTTGTGCATTAATGTTGACCATGTCCCCCAAATTTTGCATACTAGGCACGCGGCGTATGCACCGACGTCCATGATTTGTGCGGCTTCAACCGCTCCCTTGTAGTCCATGAGTATGGCAAAGAGCATGACCTTCAACCGCACGTGCTCGTTGGTGTACGAGTCCCAACACAAAAAACCTTCGTCCCACAACACCACGAGCTCGTCCACGAGTTTACCATACAGCAATTGTGAGTTGGCAGGGTGTTGCCCTTCAATGATCCCGTACACCTCCATGTTCGCATACTTCGTGCGAAGCTCCGGAGGTAGGTTTAAGATTTGGAAGTATATATGGAACACCCCCATTTTGTTCTGCCACAATGCTGCCCCATCGGCACTCAAGAGTATACTCACGTTCCTGGCTTCCTTGAAAAACTCGATGTGTCGCACGTTCTTCCGCTCCTGCCATTCCTTTCCATCTGATGGAAGATTCCAGCACAGGTGAACGTGTTAGTATATGGTTAAGATACAGTTAGCACGTTGTTAAGGCACTAGCGGCATCCTAACATCGACCTCAATAGAATACTCACCCCAGATTGTGCGCATCGATCCGTCTTCCGGTGGAACATGCCTCGAGTGGGCGAGCATCATCTCCGCCGTGTATGGATTCGCGTACACACGTCTCAGCAAATCGCCAACATTCCACCAAAAGAATGTTGATCGTGGTTTCTTGCCTTTCCCCGCGTCCACGTCTCCCGTCTCGCCCAATGCCTCCCACCGGGGCTCCTTGCACTTCGGGCACTCGTCGGCGGTGGCGTAATCTTCCTCGAAGAACACGCACCCCTTCACGCATAAGTCGACCCTATGCCAGGGGGCGTCGAACGCTTCGAACCGTTTACAGGCGGCTTTGAAGTTCGTTGGAAAGTTGCCCAATTGATCTCCGAAATGTTCCGTGATAATGGCGAGGAGCTTGTCGAAGGAGTCTCGCGACATCTTGCCTTCGGCGTTCCATTCCAAGCAGTCGATAAGGAGCTTGAAGGCGTTAATGGGTCGGCGCGGGCCTACCACGGGGACCGCGTCCATCTCCTGCGCGTGGTGGCCACCCTCCGAAACCGCAATTGTAACACGACAACCGGGGTATGTAGTGCGCCCGTAACACATTAACAATAGCCTAATGGCGTGCTAAAGGTATCATAAAGGCTTAATACCGCTCTACGTTTAACATATTGCTCACCTGCTGTTGGGCGGCCAATAACTTCGTCATCTCTTGGACCAACAACGACGTGGCCGCTTTTGCGTCTCGCATGTCTGGGTCTTCGTCTGCATCCGTTCCATGGTCGTCGCCTTTCATAGATCCAGCTTCGTCCCACGCTTCGCCACCCACTTCATCACCCTCCTCGTCGCATGGATCCCCTCCCTCGTCGAAGTTCTCACCTTCGCAAGATGAGTAATCTTGGCTGTAGGAGCGGTCGTCGTCCGATACTCCCGGATCCATCTCCCGCATCGGGTTGGATTTGCACGTGGTGTAGGAGCGGTCGTCATCCACAAGCTCACAATCGTCCATTTGGGCCTTCGCAGGACTGTTGCACACCTATGATGCCGTTAGCATGTTAAACACTGTGTTGCGACGTACTAACGACATCTTAACTGCACTCTAACGGCGTTTCCAGTACCGGAGGTTGTTCAGTTTTTTCACTCACCTTGCCGGAATGGCGCGGGTGTCATTCGATTTCACGTCATCGCCCAATGGCACGACATGACGCACATCCGGGTCTGGGACGTCTACCGCATCCGTGTAGGCCTGTCCGCGCCGTATCCTTTTGAACAAGCTTCGGTGACGAAAAAGGGTTGTTCGACAAACCCACACGGTCGTGCCATAGCACATGCCACAATCACATAACGCCAAGCCGTTTTTATACACCAACCCTCCGCGTTGAACCTCTGCCGCCCGTATTGCGCTTTCATGTGCGTCGTCTCGCATCTTCCACTCCATCTCCAATGGCGTCATCAGCGGATGTTGAAGACGCATCTCCGTGGACACCGTGCTGCGAGGATATGAAGCCGTTAGTACACTGTTAGCACTTTATCACAATGGTAATGGCGACCTAACTCCCGGCGATAAGAGCTCGGATGGGGGCTCACCTCGCCATGTTCACCTCCCCGTTACCCAAGCTCGCGGGGGACGCGGGAGGGCGTGTGTCGGGGGTGTCGGTGCCGATGAAGTTGTTCCATTGGACATCTAGCCGCTCCAAGTTCATCTCATCCGTTTCACCAAAGTACCGCACCGGTTCCCCCATGTGGCGGAAAGCACGATTCACGGCCTCCCAATCGGCAAATCCGGGAGGGAAAATAGGTAAGGTCTCACCGGCGGCGATGCCCTCATCATCGTCGTCGAACATGCATATACAGGAGTACATCCGTGCCACCCGGGCATGGGCAGGTTCCCCAACTACCAAAGTCGCCGGTAGACCAAGTTGGCGTAATATGTCTTTTACATCCTTAAAGTCTTCGGGGTCGTCGTCCTCAATGGATTCCACGATGCTTACCACGTCAACGCGGTCCTCTATCCATGACGAGGGACGGGCGTCGTCATCGGTGGGGTCGGCCATCGGCTCGGGGCGTGGCGAAGGCGAGGCGGGCGGCGGGGAGTCGTGGACGTCTC
>LGRX02033454.1:0-25935 GCA_001247695.2 Cymbomonas tetramitiformis
TGGTAGTATGCAAGAATTTGTGCGTAAGGGTAGCCTGCTGGCAGACCTAGCTCGCCAAACCCACTGACGGTACCAGAGAGAGACACGTGGTAGGAGATTCGCTTGGTGGTTCGCATGTATTGGGAAGAAAACATCACCTCCTTGTCTAGGGACATCCTGAGGTAGACCATGATTTCATAATCCCCAGGCATTACATTCGTGTAAGTTGACACCAGACCATCAAGTTGCAGGCGAAGGTTGCATGAAAGAGTTGTGGGAGATAGGTGCCTCCCTGCGCCCAGAAAATAGCAGGGCGCATCCTCATCTTCTGCCGCGGGATCCGTTGCACGGCTGACAGCGATCTTGCCAAATAACTTTGCCGCCAAGACATCCAACTTGCGCAAGTTTGGATATCTGTAACAGTAGTCATCTAGGGCATCGTCCTCACATATAGAATTCACGAGAGCTTCCACAGTAGGTCGGTTTTTCACGTGCGTATCCTTTGCCACACCCTTTAGACGCTGGATGGCACGCTCCACCCACATCTCCATGGCGGCACCAACCTCACCCAAATAGTGTTCTTGCCGAAACAGGTACACCACTGCCAGCCTCAAGTTGTATGTCAGCAGCTTCATTATATCTGTGTTTTCCAGGATATTTGCGTGCTCCCGGAGGTGTTCGCGTGCTGCGACTCTAGCTGCTTCCACGTCCGCAGTAGTCCACCCAGTGTGCGTGCCCGAAGCTCGCACATAGTGCAGCACGGCTCGGCGAAGGTGCTGCCAGGCATCCTCCATCGCCATATTCCATTTTGCGAGTTGATCACCGATCACCAATGGGCTGAAGTAGACGACCCAGTTCAGGACATCCTCCATTGTGTACATGCCTGTCACTCAGGATCAAACAAGGTGCTTTAGTATAAGACATTCTACGCATAGGTCTCCTAACGCCTCTCATAGCAAGCTCAACAACGGAAACTGCATCAAGAAGTGGCACACGTCCCTGCTCTGCCTACTTCGTACACTCACCGAAATACTGCACTATATCGTTGTACTTGCGTATGACGTCGTGCGGAGGTTTCACGAGCTTCGCCCGAGCTTGCATTTCGTCCTGAATCGTCTTAGGCAAAGTTAAGGTTGAGTCGGGTACCCCTGTCACTTTGCCCAACAGCAGCTTCCAAAATCTCTTCACCACCCCGTATAAGACGCAGTGGCCGAGGGGGACGGCGTAACCATGCATGGGGTCGAAGTATGGGATTCGCTCGAGCGCGCCACGCCCGTGCCGTCCAGTAGATTGCGGTGATTCCCCTCCATGAATGGTTCTCGAAACCAACGCTGCATGCCCCTCTTTAGAAAGCATGAGCAGCTGTTCATCGGCATATACCTCAGGTTTTCCCTGCACTGTTGTCATTTGTAGTTTGACCGGCTTGGCATACCCCTTGAAATACATTCCCTTCCCGCCGGGGCCGCTCGTCCCTTCGAAAAGGCTGTACGCATCCGCCCGGTAGCTGCCGACTCCCATGAACTGCCCCATTGTGATCCGCATCACCGAATCCGCATGCACCATTCCTAAGAATACTTTCAACGTGTAAGTCCTTTTGAGGAAACTGTCGTACACGTCAAATCCCGTCGCAAGGCGTTGCATATCCCTTTCAAATTGCCCCCATATCACAAGAGGGTTCTTCTCCTTCTGCCGAGGGCCGCGTGTGATCCACAGATTCCGATGCCACTTGTCACGTTGCCGAGCCTGCAAGCATCCAGTTTGGGTTTGCTTACACATACATGCGATGAACATGATTGCTAATGCACTGTTCCACACATGAATCATGGAATCTACTCGCACACATGAATCCATCCTGTGGTTCTGTGTGTGTGTGTGTGCGTCTCACTGTATTGCCTACATTCAAGCTTTGTCACCCCATAGGCCAACCAACGCGTCACTGCATCGACATTCTGATTGGGCGTACCGTGATATGCAGATCATCGCACTTAAGCACACCAACGCCCATGGAGTATGACCTGCTCGCAATAAAAACATTTCTCACTATATTTACACAAAGGAACAGTGAAATCAGTACACTACAGCAACTGTGCCGGCCGATGTCGCACCCAATGTCAGAGACCCATAATTGGGCGTCGTCCGCCCCGGGCGAGATTACCATCGAGCGGTGCTCCGCGTACTCCACACCTGGATCCCCCCCCTGCGGAGGAGGATCTTCAGCTGTAAACGATGACGGCGATAGCAAGGCACCTCCTGTGACGTGATCAATGTGTTTGGCCAGCGCTGCCGTCCAGAAGTCACGTCCAGTGCGGGCATCCCGCCGGGCCCGTAGCTTGCAGAACTCCGGGTCACGCATCCAACGTCGTATAGTGCGCTCCGGTGCAAAGTAATAATACCAATCCCGTGGACGGATCTCCTCTCCATGCACGGTGCGTATCACCTCGAACCGTTTCTCCTTGCACGTATTGCTGAGGCATGCATCCGGATCTCCACTCAGAAACCGTTTTGAAAGGGATTCCACCGATAGGTCGTGATGGAAACCAGGAAACTGCAGAGGTGTGTTGAGGTGGTGGTGGGGTGCGGCATGAATATCTTGCGCTGCCGCCTGGGAAAGCATCGCCTTTCGCTGGCGGTGTGCAGATCGGCGCCTAGCTGATCTTGAGGAATTTGGATTTGCTTGTGGGTTTGGGTGTGCAAGCTACGGCACAGAGAACACCAAATATACGGTGAGAAACAGTCGGACAACGGACCCCCGGACGGAAGAGGGGGTGATGGGCAAGCATGAGGAATGAGACGCAGCTATGAGGGGATGAGGGGAAATGATTGACGAGCCAGAAGACATGCCTGTGGGTAACACACGCAAGCATTGGCTGCAAGTCGGATGAATGAATGTCCACCGCACCCATGATGAAGGGTGGGGAGAGCGACGAGCCAGAAGACATGCCTGTGGGTAACACACGCAAGCATTGGCTGCAAGTCGGATGAATGAATGTCCACCGCACCCATGATGAAGGGTGGGGAGAGCGACGAGCCAGAAGACATGCCTGTGGGTAACACACGCAAGCATTGGCTGCAAGTCGGATGAATGAATGTCCACCGCACCCATGATGAAGGGTGGGGAGAGCGACGAGCCAGAAGACATGCCTGTGGGTAACACACGCAAGCATTGGCTGCAAGTCGGATGAATGAATGTCCACCACACCACAGAATTGGCTCAATCATGTGGGCACCACCGGAACCTATCTATCCACCCTCCAGTCCCCTCTTCCACTCGTTGCCCGTCCCGCCCGGGAGCTTTCTGCACCAGTATGGCGCGAACCAAGGGGTGCAGAATTGGCTCAAACCTGTGGGCACCACCGGAACCTATCTATCCACCCTCTAGTCCCCTCTTCCACTCGTTGCCCGTCCCGCCCGGGAGCTTTCTGCACCAGTATGGCGCGAACCAAGGGGTGCAGAATTGGCTCAAACCTGTGGGCACCACCCAACCTTGTCCACCCCACCATATCCACCCTCTCCCTCCCACGACACTTTGTCCCGCCCGGGAGCATTCTGCACGAGTATGGCGCGAACCAAGGGGTGCAGAATTGGCTCAAACCTGTGGGCACCACCGGAACCTATCTATCCACCCTCCAGTTCCCTCTTCCACTCGTTGCCCGTCCCGCCCGGGAGCTTTCTGCACCAGTATGGCGCGAACCAAGGGGTGCAGAATTGGCTCAAACCTGTGGGCACCACCCAACCTTGTCCACCCCACCATATCCACCCTCTCCCTCCCACGACACTTTGTCCCGCCCATGAGCATTCTGCACGAGTATGGCGCGAACCAAGGGGTGCAGAATTGGCTCAAACCTGTGGGCACCACCGGAACCTATCTATCCACCCTCCAGTTCCCTCTTCCACTCGTTGCCCGTCCCGCCCGGGAGCTTTCTGCACCAGTATGGCGCGAACCAAGGGGTGCAGAATTGGCTCAAACCTGTGGGCACCACCCAACCTTGTCCACCCCACCATATCCACCCTCTCCCTCCCACGACACTTTGTCCCGCCCATGAGCATTCTGCACGAGTATGGCGCGAACCAAGGGGTGCAGAATTGGCTCAAACCTGTGGGCACCACCCAACCTTGTCCACCCCACCATATCCACCCTCTCCCTCCCACGACACTTTGTCCCGCCCATGAGCATTCTGCACGAGTATGGCGCGAACCAAGGGGTGCAGAATTGGCTCAATCATGTGGGCACCACACAACCGTATCCACCCCACCATATCCACCCTCTCTCCCTCCCACGACACTTTGTCCCGCCCATGAGCTTTGTGCACCAGTATGAGGGGATGAGGGGAAACGAGCGACGAGCCAGAAGACATGCCTGTGGGTAACACACGCAAGCATTGGCTGCAAGTCGGATGTATGAATGTCCACCACACCACATGATGAAGGGAGGGAGTTGGGGGATGATGAAGGGAGTGAGTAAGGGGGTGATGAAGGGAGGGAGTGGGCTGAATACGACGGGAGTGAATGGGTTCATGTTGAAGGGAGTGCGTGCTGACAGCTGTGCAATAGTTTTGCACAGCTCGCAGCGCTACTCAGGTGAGGGGTGAAGTTCCGGGATGCGGCAATCGACAACCGCCCGTGTTTGAGGCAGTTATGGCTCTAGATGTGGTGCTGCGGCACACGAGGGGTATCACTCCTAACTTCCTCAGCTTCCAGACCAAGCTCTTCCCGCCACAACACAGCATGCTGGGGATGGCAGATGGTGGAGAGGTGCGCTCCGCCATGCATCTTGGGTGGGCTCGGGCCTGAAAGCAAGGGGGAGGGTGGGCAAGCAAGCGAGGAATAAGAAGGCCTGGGCCCTACCGGGTCTTGGTGCGCCTGGTTCTCCGTGGACTGGGGATTCACACCCCCAGCTGCCGCAGCAGCTGCTCCGGCAGCAGCTGCTGGATTCCCAGCGGCTCCGGCAGCAGCGGGCACTGTCACCGCTGTACGACTCGCCTGCGAATCACACATAGGGTACATGGGTGCATAGGGTACATGGGAGGGTTGTACACTAGCGATGATGGATGACAACAAATCCGGTGATGGATGCTGTGAGGGTAGCCAGCAAATAGCGACGGTGATGGATGCTGTGAGGTTAGCCAGCAAATAGCGACAGTGATGGATGCTGTGAGGTTAGCCAGCAAATAGCGACGGCGATGGATGCTGTGAGGTTAGCCAGCAAATAGGACCGCCCGTGTTTGAGGCAGTTATGGCTCTAGATGTGGTGCTGCGGCACACGAGGGGTATCACTCCTAACTTCCTCAGCTTCCAGACCAAGCTCTTCCCGCCACAACACAGCATGCTGGGGATGGCAGATGGTGGAGAGGTGCGCTCCGCCATGCATCTTGGGTGGGCTCGGGCCTGAAAGCAAGGGGGAGGGTGGGCAAGCAAGCGAGGAATAAGAAGGCCTGGGCCCTACCGGGTCTTGGTGCGCCTGGTTCTCCGTGGACTGGGGATTCACACCCCCAGCTGCCGCAGCAGCTGCTCCGGCAGCAGCTGCTGGATTCCCAGCGGCTCCGGCAGCAGCGGGCACTGTCACCGCTGTACGACTCGCCTGCGAATCACACATAGGGTACATGGGTGCATAGGGTACATGGGAGGGTTGTACACTAGCGATGATGGATGACAACAAATCCGGTGATGGATACTGAGAGGTTAGCCAGCAAATAGCGACGGTGATGGATGCTGTGAGGTTAGCCAGCAAATAGTGACGGTGATGGATGCTGTGAGGTTAGCCAGGAAATAGTGATGGTGATAGATGCTGTGAGGTTAGCCAGCAAATAGTGACGGAAGGCCGCCGCCGCCACCCGAACGGAAACTCTAAAGTTTCGAAGACTCGCGGACCACAGTATCAGAGAACTGTGGTCCGCCAGTCAACAGAGAAACTATCTAATAACGCACGCAAATCGATACGTACAGTGAGGGGGGGTGAAGGTTAGGCGCTGAGGGGGTGAGGGGCAGGGAGAATTTAGAAGGAATAAGAGAGGCATACCTCGAGCGCTCTTGCAGGGCGCGTGCTACCCACGCTCATCAGTCCTCGCGCCGGAGCAACCCCCTGAAAATACAAAAAAAAGACAGTATCAGTTTGTGCATGCACTTTTTTGGGAAAGGTTTAATGCGCGATCAAGAACACATTAACCTAGAGCGGATAACCTAAATACATTCAAGTACCTCAATGAAAGCTATGCAACAAACAAAGGCATATGTAGATAAAAAATATGCTAACGGCTTTCAAGCCTAGATTGTAGGCCGCAAGGAGGGCGCCACGCCCGAGCGCTAGAACCTCAAGGGATCTAACCCCCTTACCTCCAGCGCTGTACCTTCAGGCCCACACTGTACAGCGCGCCCATGCAGGGCAACCCCGCGTGGGCCCCTTATCGTGTTTCCCTGCCCCAAAACCATAAAGCAAGGATTCTCAAAAAACGTGAAAACAAACTTACCAAATCAAAGAGCGAGCAATTCCCCACCCAGTCCACACGCAATACGTACGCGCGTGAGCTATCCCTTCTTAGAAGAAAAAAAAAGACTAACCTGCTCGAGTTTCTGACGCTTTTGTAGGTTATCCATATTTTTAAAAATAATTAAAATATCCCGTAGGAAGAAGAGTTTTCAAACTCTCCCAGGTCAAACTCTTCTTCCTTAGAGCGAAGACTGCCAAATTTCCGAAAAACCGTTCGAATGTAAGTAACCTTTCCTCTTGTCATCAGTCATATTGTCATATTGTCGCGACAAGTACGCGTTCAAAGACGTTCTCGCAATTTATACCCCTCGGCATGGCTTTCTCAGAAATTATATTCAGCGTTCCCTACTCGCTTAGGCCCTCTCAAAATTTATACACACTTTTTAGGCTCTCGATGTTAGATTCTCGCCATCATTTTCAGACTTCAGCGGTTTCCACAGGGCAAACCAGCCCCTAAAAGCCCCTAAATCCTATTTACCCAGGATTTAGGGGCTTTTAGGGGCTTCAATGAATTTTTAGGGAACTTTAGGAATTTTTAGTGTTTTTTAGTCAGAATCCTTGTTCAAGTGTATGGGGGGTGAAAGTCAGTGTTCCCATGACACCACCTCAGACCTCACCCCGAAGGTGGGAGGTGCACTGCAGGGCCAGCCGGTACTCCCGGGCAGGCGGCTAGGAGAAATGTAATGTTTCCTAGTTACTAGCTAACTCGCGATGTGCCAATTGAGGGTCTCAATCTAGGGTTTGGGCAGGTTTCAGACGGTGGCGGCGTCATTCCCGATGGTGAAAGGCGTCGAGCGCCAAGTAGTCAACGTTCAACCAATGCCTGTGCGATGCCAAAGCCAAAAACGGCCGGGCACCACCAGAGCAAGTGTGCCGTTGCAAGGGGGGCGAGTGTGAAAAATGCGGCGAGACAGCGCGCAATTCTCCAACCCCAAGGCAAAACCAACGTTAGGGCAAGGTGGGGGGGGTGCGGCGGCACCACCAGCCACCACCAGATGGCAACCAGGGGGCGCACAAGATGTAGGTGTAAACGGTGAAAAACGCGGAGAGTCGGAGTCGTCACAGTCAGAGCTCTCGTTGTCGATGTTGTTGCAAACGCTAGTGTCGATGTTGTTGCTTGGTGCACAAGCAACACCAAGCACCACCATACTGCAACCAGCGGTAAATTGTTGCCTTCGAAGGAGTTCAAGCGCCGATCTCAGCGCGCCCATGCGCGCACGCTGCCGCAAAGAAGCCATGCAGCTGCGGCTGTAAAATCTGCAAGATGAGGAGTTTGGGTTTCCAAGGGAAAACGTAACTTTTCGTAAATTTAACAATTTCCAACAATGAAAAAGTCAAATTGGGGTAGATTTCGACGAGGAACACGGTGGTAATGTCAAAACCGTCGTACGATAAGCCAATCTTCCGGCAGCAGAGGCGCTGCTGGCCAGAGTGTCGGTAATTGTCGGTTACGCTCGCAAAAGTGCGCTAGATGTCGGTAGATGTCGGTACTAAAGATATCGGGATGTCGGGGGTGACCGGTGCGAAGGCAAGGCGGTCAATGTCGGCAGTAAATTGTCGGAAGATGTCGGTACTAAGAAGATGTCGGACTAAAAAATATTGTCGATCCATCTGAGTGGTTACGCACAAAAAAAAGTGCGCTAAATGTCGGTACTAAAAGAAATGTCGGTACTAAGAAATGTCGGTACTAGGGGTGACCTTTGCGAAGGCAAGGAGGTCGATTGTCGGCAGTAAAATGTCGGTACTAAGAAGTGTCGGTACTAGTTAAATGTCGGTACTAGTTAAATGTCGGTACTAAAAAAGTGTCGGATTCCTCGGATAGAATCGCAGGGCGCGAAGCGGACGGAGAACGTAAGAAACAACACCTCTGAACGTAGGTGGGTCCAGACCTGATGTGAAAGCAGATAATATAGAATATATATATGCTTGCACTGGAAAATGTAAGGCAGTGAGGTAGGGTTTCGGTTCGGCTAAAGTCGGATTAAACTGAAAGATAATTGAGTTTAAGCTGGCGGACGGACCGTGACACACGAGCGGAGCAAACAGCAGGCACTGCAAGTGACATCCGAGCAGGCGAGGGGTGACACAGGGCACCACAGACCTCCCCCCTTATGGGGGGTGAAAGTCAGTGTTCCCATGAGATTCACTCCCCGCGCGGACAAACCGGACCGACGGCCCAAGACCCGCTTCGCAGCCTCGCCCCTACCCAAGGGGGGCAATTGGTCACAGTCCATCTCGAAGAAGGTCGCCTTTCACCGCGACACCGATGCGACCGTACCGTATTGTCAGAACCAAGTGTGCGCGAAGGGCAAGGCACGGCATTGGCATCGGGACTGCCCGAACGGGGGCCGGACCGGCCTCTCGGCCTACGCTTTCGCTGAGGAGGCCGAGAACTCGGCGTTGGCCGCGAAGTTTCAACATGCCATCGACCACGACGACGCCGAAGAGTTCGACGCCCTCTGCATGCTCGCGGGCGGGAAACCGGACATCTTCACCGACCTCTCCGCGTGCTCATTCTGCGAGGAGGACGGCGAGGCCCTCGTGTCCGCCGTCGCTGAGTTCTCGGAGTTGGCACGCACGGCTGGGGCATCGACTTTCAACGCCAACACTTAGTTTCACCGCCAACATGCCGGTGGTGTCGGAACCGGCCACGCACCCCCCGCCCGCGTCGGTTGAATCCGACGAGGAGTGGTCAGGTCCGCCTAACCCCTTTTGCCCTCCCGTCACCCGCACCTTTGCCGACTTCATTGAGAGCACGGGGGTTGCATTGGGGGCGCCCGACGAGTCGCCCGTAAGCATGAGTATGCTCTACGCGGTCGAGGCGCCGGTGAGCGTGATGGGCTACGAGCCCGCAACCTACGCCACGAGCGACGACGACGACGAGGATGCCTCGGTTGCGCTGCCGCAGCCACGGTACGGCTGTGGGAGGGGCATTCCCGGCTTGGGAAGGTCTTTCCTCACTTCTAAGGCTGCCGGGTAATTTTTCTTGGTAATTACCGGGAGGGTAATTACCGGTAAATTACCTGGTATTACCAACCCCCATAATCGAATTACCTCCCATACTTAAGGATTGCCATGGTAATTACAGTACCATGGTAATCTGGTATTACCATGGTAAATTACCAGTTCAATAAAAAATTACCGTCGATTTCACCAGCCGATTACCAGTGAGATCGGCGGCGATCACAATGCAAAAGCACACCGAGATAGCTTCCTTATTGAGAGCGGCTTGAACTTGAAACTTGGCACGAACTGTGTTTCTTTTCTTCATTCTCGATGGTAGGATCGTCCGGTGCGGATACTTGTGGGGGCTATATGTCCCTCACTCCTGGGGATGAAGATCTGCTTGATTGGAAAGATTCCCATGGCAACGCTCACAGAGTCCCTAGAGAAATACACGACGCTCTTATCACTTCACTGCGTGGCCAGTCTGGCTTCGGGGCACAACACACGTTTCTCTTGAGCCTGTTTCGCGACGTCCTATAATACCAGCAAACTTTGCAGCCTGTGAAAACTTGTGACCTAAACGTACGCACGTCTTTAGTTTGTTTGTAAGTATGACGAAACCGTCAACACGAACGTCGCATATCACAAGATTCCGATATTCACTTCTGACTGCACTTCTTTGTAAAATGCATCGCTTCATCATGTCTTCATATGACTTAGCATGTGATACAACACCCATCCAAAACAATTCATACGCTCATTAGCTATCCAGAGAAATCGAAAACCCCCAATTTGGAGTCCCGGGGCAAAAATTAGGTAATTTTGTGCATATTCATTTCCGTCCGCACTTCTCTGTAAAATGCGTCGCTTTATGATGTGCGTGCATGGCGTCGCATGTGCTATAACACGCACCCCAACAATTCTAATGATCAGTAGGTATCCATAGAAACCGGAAAAATCATTTGTAGAGTCCCGAGGCAAAATTTAGGTGATTTTGTGCAGGCGGTAATACTTTGGTAATACCAAGGAAAGTATTACCGGTAATTTACCCGGTATTACCAACCCCCATTTCCAAATTACCGGTAATGTGGCAGCCTTACTCACTTCCTCTTTGGTGTGTGCACTCTTCGTAATTTGTGCTACCGCCGCACCACACGCCGTTTCCGGTGTCGGCGGTGTCAATGCACGCGCATGCGCGGCTCCACCGGTCGGTGGTGCTGCGTGGACTCTCTGGCTCGGCAGTCCCAACTGCGGCAACTTCACCGCCTGCACCTTTCCGTGGCGTGCTGGGCGACGCGGTGGGTGGTGCAGTGCCGGATGCTATACCGCCGCGGAGACAGGCGCGGTATCGCGAGCTGCGACAGGGATTCCGCTTCTACGGCTTTCTCCCGCTACCGCCAGAGCTCGTGGATCCTGATCCGCCAATTCCTCCTTCACCACCTTACTCACCGCCACCGTACTCGTCCGAGGACGAGGCGCCGGGCTCTGGGGACTCCGCGACTGAGATCGGGGATTCCTTAATTTCGTCTACGCATGATTTACCACCGGCCCCGGAGGCCGGCAACTACTGCACCCTCACGCTGCTCCGAGCTGGCCGACCAGTTCCAGGACCCTCTGGTGGCTGAAGGTTGCTTACACCGTGCCTGCCTAGGGATTGGCTAGTGATTAGCTTTCTAAATGTGCAGAAGAGCTCTCTAAATTTGAGCTGTGTTTAGGGTTTTAGCACTTAACAACTATATCTGACAATCTTTGCTGTGAGCTGGGACCGCCCTGACCAAGAGTACAGCCCCCCAGCTGTGCTACAGTTTCCTCCTGAAGTTGAGTAGGGAGTTTGTTGCTTCGTTTCGCCACTAGCTCCGGTCACCACCCTAGGTGGTGTGCTAGATCTGACACTGTGACACCCGAAACTGTCACATGTCACTTCCTATAGTAGGCTGGGCGACCGTCACCAGTAGACGGGAAACACCCGTTAGGTATTTATGTTATCTCGACTTTTATCAATAAGACTTTACCGTTCTGATATCGTAACCCTCAACTCACGGGGTTTATCTCTCCAGCTCGATATATATTACAGCGGAACTATATATCTGACACAAAAGCCGAAGATGCGGAGTGAAATGAGATGCTCCGTGCCGCCTGCGTGTAACGCGATTGCTGCCAATTTCCCCCTTTCTTGAGCGGGGAAGCCGCAAATCGATAGCCCTTCCCTAACCGGCGGTCACGTCCATGAAACTTACCGTCAGGGCGACGGTTACGGTCGTCACGCCACTTGGACGGTGGAAACCGCACGCCACCGGCGTCATGCCGACGGGGAAGTTCATCCCGTGGCGGTGGCGGGTCACGCCCACCCTCATGTCCCTCATGACGAAGGGAGGCAAGCAAGGCAGAGGCCTCACCCACGATGCGAGCAAGCTCTTCGAGGAAGTCCTGCACGCCAGACCGGTCCCCACCGGCGTACGCTGCCGCGAAAGGTGTGTGCGATGGCACAACCTTCGGGCGGGTGGGAGGGCCATTGGGATGCGCACACCACCACACTTCGAGAATGTGGTTGTAGATCTCCTCGATCGCTACCTTCGCCAACTCAGTGTCGAGACGAAGTGGGGTGATTACCTCGCGGTAGAATTCCCCATCCAACGCCGCCAGCATCTGACGCTTGGTGGCCTTGTCGTGGAGGGCACCAGCTCCAGAAGCCGCAATGGCCTTGATGCACTCGTCGAACTGGGTCACGAGTGGCTCTGGGTCGTCCGAGGGTCCAAAAGAAATGTTCAACAACTCCTCGTGGTGGCGGAGTGGCCGATGTCCAGGCGGCAATAACCGCTTGGTAATCTCCAAGAGAGCTCGCTTCCCGTCGCGCGGAGAAATCCGAGCCGACGCGTCCACCCACCTACGAGCTGGTGAGTGTGGTGTCGTCAAGGAAACCAAGGAACGAAGTAAAATGTCGTTGTAGATGGGGTGCACTTCCTTGTCGACGTCCACGAGGTCAAAAATGTCCTCGCTGGCGGAATCCTTGTTGACGAAGGAGCGCTCCAAGGCAGCCACCAAGGAATCCCATAACAGTTGACGATGAGGCCCACTTCCAGCAAAAGAGGATGCCTTGTTGCCCAAGGTGTCCTTGGCGATGCGCTTCACGATGTCGATGTCCCAAGACGATTGTAAAACAGCATTTCCGCGAGTTCTGTCAGCTGCAACGAGGGTAACATGAGCTGACTGCGGAGTGCTACGATAGCGAGCACCTACATTCCTAGCAAAAATATAATCAAGGCGCATTCTAGCGCCCACGCTCGGGGTCCCACCTGAAGAAGATGCCATCAGAATAGGAGTCCTATAGGAGGAGCGTTGGGGAAAAGGCGAGGTGAAAATTGTGGAGTGGCGGGCGACGGTAATGCAGTCACGGAGCGGGAGGTCGATAGGGGTCGAACGAAACCAACGAAGTCGAAGATGCGGCGGCCAAGGAGTTGTCGACAAGGGTGATCAAGCCCAGATCAAGACAAATTCCAACGCAGACAGTCGAAGGAGTTGTCGAAAATCCCAAACCAAGATCGCACCGTAACCGGGCGCAAGCCGCACGTCCTAGATGTGCCAATTCAACACCTCGCGAGGCCCCAACGCCCCGCCAATCGGAAGCAAGGCTCTATATCGATATTTCCGATAACCGATACTATCGATATATCGTATTTATCGCCGATTATCGGATTGCAATGTCTAACTATCGATTGTGCAGGTTTTGGTGTTCCATATTTAATTTATAACAAATTACGTATAAATGTCCAAGTAATCGATTATTTATCGATTGTGCCGATTATCGATACCGTTTTTCGGATATCGGATTGTATCGATACCGAAAAACCAAACCGATATAGAGCCCTGATCGGAAGTGTTTAGCCAATCATGGCAAAACTAGCAGTGAAGAAAGCGGGGTGATACCCCATAACCTGCGAGATATATTGTGTAGTCAATATATCGGGTGTCATTGAATTCAGGTTCATACAAGTGTCCGATAGATTAAAAGGTAGACGAATATAATTGTCTGTGACCTAGGTATCTGACACCTAGTACTGTACGAGTACTGGTACAACTAACGGGAGTCATAGTGATTACGGGTAGCGGGTCACTGAATCCAACAACAACCGTGTTAGCGTGACACCCCCCTTTAGGCTATTCGACATTGTGTAATTGCATATTGATACAGGAAAGGAGACGGGAGGGTCCAAAGCATCGCGCCTTCATAAAGACGTATAAGCGGTATAAAGTGGACTCCAGGAGAGAACTCCGGACGTTCAGATCATCGGACTTCAGACATCCGAGCCCCACGCAGTCACGCTAGAAGAACCCAACCGCCAATCATAACACGGTCACGGGGAGATGACTCACCCCCATAAGGTTGGGTAGAGCAGCCTCTTCTGTCACCCCTCGCCCTGAGGTGCCACGTCGCCAGTCAGCTTTTCACCATTTGCACAGATAATAAAACACCTAAGTTATTTTATTATCTCATCTTAGTCTCCGTGTGTATCTGCGAGTGCCCGACTGTTTTTTTGGAGTCCAACCTGAATATATATCACAGACATATTTCAGGTTCTCCATTACACGGCACGAATCAGGCCAAGCGCGAGGGGTCTAGGGCTTGGCTCTTGGGACGTTGGGAGTTGGGGATGGGGTAGGGGAAGAGGCGGTTATTTTCGAATTGATTCAAATCTGCTCGGGTGACTCTTTATATTCTTCGGCCGCGACCAGAAAACGAAAAAACCACGCCCGTTGGGCGTATGAGTAAATTAATTTCCCACGGCCAGAACGCGAGGCATCAGAAGATGGATGTTACTGTACAGATCAACAGATACAAGGAGGTCAAGGTGTTAACACTCGACGGACAGAAGATACATGCGATGGTGACACCAAACCCACCTAAATCATCTCCCCAAAACTGACCGATTAGTGCGGAACGAAAGAACTACATACAATAATGTCTCGGATACAACTAGTGGCGATCGCAGTCGCTTTCGCACAATTGTTTTTTGCACCTCAGGTTTATGCCGGAGTGGACGAAGTGTGTGACATCCCCGACTCGTGCTATGTTTCTGGATCTAGCTACGCGTGCTCCGGGGGAATAGCCTGCGACTACCTTGACACAGCGAGAACCAGAACGAACGAGGAATTGACAACAGATTACGAATACTACTGCAACGATTATTGCGACGGGTACCAGAGCTGTGACGTCGGTTGTGAATACGACTCAGGTACTCCATAAACCGTTCCCGGAAGCTTTGGGAGTTTCTAGTTGCTCTGGCTTCCGTGTTCTAACTTGCATTGTGTTGTGCCACTTCTGCAGATGATTCCACTACCACAGTGACTTTTCAATGCTCCCAGCATTCCTGCGGTAGCTCTGGGGGCGCTTTATTTTTCTTGTTTTTTCTTCTTGTCGTCCCTTGTTGCTGTATTATCGGGTGCGTGTACAGCCGCCGGCAACGAGAAGAACCAGTGCCACAACCCGCGATGTTTGTAGCTATGTCGCCACCCTTAGCCACAGGCCAACCTGTCACAGGCCAACCCATTATGAACCCTCAAGCTTTGTACGCACCTCAAGCTGGGTACGCGCCACAAGCTTTGTACGCGCCGCAAGCTGCATCTGCTGAAGAGGAACTTAAAGCCTCAGCTACTGTTCAAGGCGTGACTCCGACGACAGCACCGGCCACTTCGGTTTAGAGTTTGGTGAACCCATTTTCGCCAATGCCCGTGTGGCAACTCCGGAACGAGTGTCGTCTGGGATGGCAGACATATTCATCTCCCTTTTTCTCTCTAATGCTGTGGCACTACAGGACATTCAAAGTGATTGTTCGAAATTCTGCGTGTCTTCCCCAAATGATACTCGCACGTTTTATCGGTCAAGTTGAACATCAGCGTAAAGTTCTTGGTGACCGAGTTTAGACCTATTCTATTCCGTATCAACAAGTGTCAATTATCCGTTAGTTCAGTGCCAGCATATGCACCTATCCGAACTTGTCAGAAACTAGCAAGCCGCGGCTCTTGACACCAAATAAATTTGCCTTTTTTTAATGTGTAAAACTGAGGAGGTGAAGCATTACCCTACGCCAAAACTTTAGCACCATAACGCGATAGGACACTTAACGTGAGGAGAGTTCCTTCGGAAACGAATGTCATACTTGAGTTTGAGTGCTAGGGAGGTTGCTTGTGTGGCACTTGCATTAGTGGGGCCATATGATGTGGATGGAGGTTTGGTGTATGGGTTTGAGCTTCGAATCTTAAGATTTTGAGATATTTTAGACTATGCTTGCTTCTAATTGTATGGTGTGCCTCGGGTGTGCCTCAGAAAAATGCAAATATTATGGAAAAGAGTGTGCCTTGAACAGCAAAATTCATTACGTGAACAACAGATTTCAGTTGGTTCAAGTCCGATAGGGAAGAGGTATGCAGTAATGTGCTGACTTGGCTCAATGTGGTTTTAAGAATTGCACATGTACGAGGCTAATGAATTATTGTCGAGGAGCGACATCTGAGTATACACCATGGTTCGAATCTTTGTGCGTTGGCATTAACCCATTTCTGCCAATATCATAACATAGTTTATACCCCGTTTTGGACATCGAGGGATATAACCTTTAGGTTATGATGCCACATACCCAACTCCGCAAGTCATCACGGCATTCGTCCTTCAGATATCAATATCGCCGATCGATATCGATATCACAAATGCGCGTCACTTGCCGACTGATATTGATATTTGGTATGTCGTATTTATCGACTGCGATATTGATATCCGTACGCCAAAGTTGTCGATAGATATTAATAACGGCCCGAAAGTCGAGATATCCATATTCCGATACGTCGTAAAAAATTTGTCGACCGATACCGATATCGCCGATATATCGATACATCAGTTATCGGAGATATCGATACCGAGCCTTGCTTTTGAACGGGGCGATGGCGGTGGAGCCGAGGTGGGAACAATAACTTCATCATGAGTCGTTTATTCATCATGCCCTTCTTGAGGTGCCTGTGTACATCCGGTTTCCTGCTGGATACTACTGGAAGATCCTAGTTCACTGGATATCAGATAGTCCCGAACTGTGTGTGGATAAACTGTTGAATATATCAGCTGAACTGTATATTTGGTGAGACAAAAAATCAGAAAAGATCACCGGTGAGAATACTCAGTCTTCCCGTTATATGTTCGGGGTCTAGGGTTCCGGGACCGGTGACAGTCATACACCCTAACTACAGGAATGACAGTCGGGGCGTCACTTCCAGCATAAACCTCCATAGATAAAATAAACCCTAAGCTAGATATACCCGGAACGGTCTCGGCCGGTTTCGGAGTCTAGCCTACCTGTGACACAGCGTGTGTCACAGCACGAACCTATAGATCAGTCAGCAGTCCAATGTTGGCCTATTAATCTGTCATAGGGGCCTGCACCGGGACTCCCGGTCAGGGCTGCCTATACAGATTTCAGCACACCACCCCAGCACTGTGGGTGGTGACTGTCTAGGAGAGTCAGAAAATGTAAGATAAGTTAGGGCAGGAGCCAGGTTGACAGACCTAACTGCTAATCCAACTGTGCAATTCTGATACACAAATTGGAAACCCCCTAGCTAGCACAAGTGCAGAAACCTACGGGCATTGTGCACCCGCTAAACAACTGAAAAGCATTGAGCTAACAAGCCCGAAGAGTAATTGTAGATGTCAAAAGCAAAACCATAAACCAGAAAAATTGTTGAAGTCACCGGAGTTCCGCACACCACCATGTCGGTGTGCATCCAGAGTGAACAAGAAGTCAATCGACAGGGTCCCAATACAATCCAGCAGTGGCCTTGTAGAAGTCCATGCCGTAGTAAGATGAATTGAAGCCAACACCGTAGTAGTGGTCCACATCAAGAGGCCCATGCTCATGTAGGGCCATGCCGTAGTAGTGGGCAACGTCGAATCCCAAATCTGCCTAAGCGAGATCTCGAATTAGGGCAGGGGGGTCAGGTGGCTCGAGCTGTGGCACATCGTGAGCCGCAAACAAACCCTGCGCCGGGTTCACCAATTCAACAAATTCATTCGTGGAGAAAAATGACGGAGTCCCCCAATCGAGAGCACCACCAGGCGAAGGCAACTCCGCAGCCGACGAAGCCTCGGGCACGGCAGCCACCCCAACGATCGAGATGCAAAGAACGAGGGAAAGGAGGAAAGGAATCCCCCACGGCCCGACGGTGGCAAGAAAGCCCCAGGGCGGCTTCCCACAACCGTAGGTCCGCCGAGTCTCAGACCTGAGCTCATGAGCCGCAGGTGCCGACGCATAATGAGCTCGTCATAGCTTTACCAAGTTTTCTTCCCACGCACCTACCCACAGATTTCCCGCGCGCGCGGGAAATATGTCATCGTCATACCTGTACCAAGTTTTCTTCCCACGCACCTACCCCCCAGATTTCCCGCGCGCGCGGGAAATATGTCATCGTCATACCTGCATCAAGTTTTTCTTCCCACGCACCTACCCCCGCATTTCCCGGCGCGCGGGAAATATGTCATCGTCATACCCGTACCCAAGTTTTCTTCCCACGCGCCTACCCCCCAGATTTCCTCGCGCGCGGGAAATATGTCATCGTCATACCGCACTAAGTTTCTTTCCACGCACCTACCCCCTGCATTTCCCGCGCGCGCGGAAATATGTCATCGGCATACCCGCACCCAAGTTTTCTTCCCACGCACCTACTTTGATTTCCCACGCGCGTGGGAAATATGTCATCGTCATACCTGTACCAAGTTTTCTTCCCACGCACCTACCCCCCAGATTATGTGGTTCGCAGCACTTCGTATTTTTTTCGCCTACGTATTAGGGTAAGTTGCCTACTCAACACAATTATCCGTACTTACGTGAATATGTAGTAGGCGGGCGCACGGAGATTCCGTCTAGTTTGCGCTGTTGTGACTTGAGCACCTTCGGCGCATTTTTGTTTTGCACCGGTTTTCATTGAACGAGCGTTTACCTGTGCGTGGTACAGGTATCCTGCAGTTACCATACAAGTTGGGAAGGGAATTGAGCGCGAAATGCCGTCATTTTCAAATAGAGGAATTAGCCTTGCGCCCTGCTTTGAAAAGCGTCAACTTCCCCTCAAGTTGTCAAGTGTAGACACCCTGCTGTGAACAAGAATAACAATAAGTAGATATATTAACTAGTAAATGTAATATTGATATAGCATATTATTTGTTTTTCCGTCTTCTTTGCCTTTCCTTGTTTAATTTGTATGTTGACGATTCTTGGGGCCACGCATCGAGACAGTAGCACTCAGCCGTTGATTGCATCTACGGCTGAGTGCTACTTCCCTTACCCGCGCACGCGACAACGCGTCATGATGCGCATATATGCTGCATACACCCGTAATTATGCCGGTGCTGCAACCATAATGCGCATATATGCGGAACCCATCTCAAAGCCGAATCTCGGCGTAAGTTCTGCTGGTCGCGAAAACACCCGGATGAATGAGGCGCGCCTTGCCAAGACCTTATTTCCAACGATATACGACTCGAGTACACCTTTGGTCAACACTTGTACACTCGTGCATGAGCTCACCAAACCGGTTTCGTTGGTGATCCACCAAAGCATCGATACTTCCACTTTCGCGCAACACCTTTGTGACGTGGGATCACAACAGTGGTTCACATGTCCAGAGCAGGGGTTCGTACGGTCCAGGTTCAGTCCGGGTGCTCGGACAAGTCAGAAAATGTTGAATTCAACGGCTTGGAAACACTTTTTTTACAAGAGGGCGGTCCACTCCTGGGGTTTATTAATCCAAAGGCCTGGAATTGGCTGTCCGCATGGAATACCGTTGGAACTGATCCCTCAATTCAATGTCCAAGCCGTCCTTATAATTTCAAGGTGCGCGAAGCCCCCAACAAGTATCAACGATTGGTAATACGGTTTCTTACTTCGTGAAAACGAATACTAGTAACCAATCCTCCCGACGATATTGGGACTAGCACGACCAATGGCTTGGAATGACGATTTAAAACAAACAAGAGGATTTAGTCCTGAGGATTGATCCAAAGGCCTAGAATTCCATCGATTATTGGAACAGGGCATTTGCTCTTTCCATCATATGTAATGTCCAAGCTGTTGGAATTTCACGGCTAAGCCTTTTGTTTTCTACATTTCCCCACAGCATGTCCAATAAGAAGAACAGTCGCGTTTATATTTAAGGTTGACATATGTTTGATGTTATACTCTACTATATACGTGTAGTGGCCTGCAAATGTTGGAAATGATTTTTGCTGTGTACCGTATGACTCGTCTAATGTGCGTATTCCACCAACATTCTGAAAATAGAGTCGCAACGAATTCTATACGAGGACCTTTGGCTGATGGGTAGTTTCGGACCACCCCGCTTTCGAAACCCGACTTCAGTTTCAGCCGTAACTGGTTTCGAAAGGTTCAAAATATGTACTTGTAAAATGCAGTTGGCGACATTTGTATAGTAGCTTAGCTACGAAAGTGACAAGGCACACACTGTACAAGCTGCACGACCCAAAATCAGTGTCTAGGGGGGCAAATCCGATGCCTTGTGCCGGTGCCGCCTCCTGCGGAACAAAGCTTGGGCAGCCCATGCGAATGCGTGATGATCTCTTGTGAGTGTATTGTGGTGTTCCGCTGAGCGACCCTAACACGTAACACATCGGAAGCCCTAACCGGCCCTTCCGGTCGATCTGCTCGGTGCGCAATATACGATACATGCTATATGATACGCACTCCGATATCCATAGCCGCAATACCCCAAGTGTAATTATCGTGAGGACAATGTGAGAGGGTGTGTGTGTATGCTTATCCTTGCGACTCCTTTGGCACCCCGTAAGCCACAGAAGACTGCACTATGTACCCACGCCGGGGATCAAAGGATTCAGCACACACTTCGGGACACTCATCCGGATTCTCCGGAGCTCACTAGTGAAGAATGGGACCCCCTAAGCCTCGCTGAGCCACCCGAGCCCCTCTGCATCTGCACCGCCAGCGCACTGCCGCCTTGTGCCTGAAGCCGGTTCATCCCTGCCCCCGAGCTGCGCGAACCATATCTCCACCACCAAGCCCACGCGCAAGACCACCCCTCTGCTCCCTGAGCCTCACTGGGCCACCTGAGCCCCTCTGCGGCTGTCCTGCCGGCGCACTGCTGCTGTGTCTCTGGAGCCGGCTCACCTCCGCCAATCGAGCCACCCCTCCACCACCAAGCCCACATCCCACATCACCCCGCTGCCCCCTACAACCTGGTCTCAAGAGAGCTTGCCCACCCGTGCCAAGGTGGCCACCCCTCTGCCAAGGCCATTGCTTGCTCCGGCGAGGCCCCACTCTGCTCCAGAGTCCAGACCCCACCCTCCGGGCCCGGCGACAAAAGGCCATCCCACTCATTCAAGAAATCCTCGACACTTGACGCCGCCTGGCTGAGCCCGCCTACGCCTGCCCGCGCCCCTCCAGATCGCGCCTCGGGGGTGCCCCCGCCTTGACCCCCCACAGTGCCCAGATGCTCCACCTCACGCCGCACGTCCTCCATGCTCTCCAAAAGCCTCGATGCCATCGCGCCTGCCTCGCCTGCCTCACCGGAAGCCTGCCCAGACCGCTTACGCTGCGTTCCCTGAGATTCCTGCGTCCCACCGCCAGACCCATCCTGCGTGGCATAGTCTGTCTCCTCGAATGCGTCCTCCCACGCTCTGTCCATCAGCGCCAACCTCTCCGCCCCTTCCCGTCGGTCCGCCTCCCCCCGATCCAGGTCCGGGCCCATGCCTCCTCCCACACGCCCTCCGCCAGCCCAACGCCACCCACTTCCGGCCGGACATCGCCCTACAGCCCGCCTGATGATCAGCCCTGCAACCCCCCGTGCAAGCGCGAAAGAAAGCAGCCGGACCCACTTCTCCTTCCAGCCCACCGCCCCGCCACGTGCCGCTTCTCGTCCTCGTCCTCGTCCCCATTGCCATCCACCTGCTCTCCCCCTTCCGCGTTCGCCTCCATGTACCGCCGCTCCCTGAAGCGCCGCTGCGTCTTCCGAAGGAATCCATACGCCGCAGGCCCCAGCCCACCGTACACCTCCACCCCAAAGGGGATGAAGTGATGTGGGCGGACATCCCCGTACGTCGCCACCTTGCTCTCCTCTACCTTCTTCGCCGCCGCCCCGGGGGCCATCATGGCCGCTCCCAGGTGCGCGTCTGACATCGGCCGCGCCGTGGCCACATCAAACAGCACATGCTGGCCCGGTCCCTCCGCATCCAGCACTGTCACATCCGGGCAATGATTCCGTGAGTAGGTCAGGTAGCCCGCGAAGTCATCGTGCAATGCAGACGCCAAGGGATAGGCAGACTTGGCCACCTCGAACAGCACCCTCTGCAGTTTGTGGTGGATGAAAGAGTACCAATTTCCTCCCCCAGCCCCCACTCCCCCCCGGCATGCCAGTAAGTGTGTCCCGGTGGGATCCCGCTCTCCTCCACAATCGGGGCACTCCTCCACTTGGCCAAGGAGGGGCTGCTCCGCATGAAGAATGTGCCGCAGGGCCACTCGGTATTCCGCCGAACTGAGCTCCAGGGCTGGGCATCCAATGTTGTTGAAGGTCATCGAGAAAAGCCAGGGGAGCCGAGACGACCCCACGTGCCCAGCCAACCAAAGCCAATCCGCGGAGTGGGGGACAGCAGCATAGACCCGTTGGGCACGTTTTTGAGACCTGCTGTAATCACTCAACTTCTTGACGTCGTCCGCCTTTGGCACTTGTGGTGGCAAATGCTCATTTGCTCCCCTCGCCTCCCCCATCATCTCCATCGCCTCCGACACCTTTTGCATGGCCGCTTGCAAAGAATTAACATACGGCAAGTCGCTCTCAGCCACGAGGTCCTCGGTTCCCGCCGTCACTGTTGGAAAGAGCTCCCGCATATCCTCCCACACTTGCGCAAACCCACCAAGCCAGGCCGCACTGCTCACCCTTGCCGCCTTTATCAGGCCCATCCCATGTGGGAGGGTGGCAAACTCACAGGAATGCCACGCCAATCCACCGCCAGGCAGCAAGTCCCGCAACGCCCCCTGCATCCTCCTGTCATGCTCCTCAGCCGCCTCCCGCATCATCTCCGGCAGCACACCTCGCAGCCAAAACCCCAGCCTCGGGTGGGCACAGAATCGAAGCAGGAGGCCCTGGGCTTGCGCATGCCCAAGCTTGTTCAAGAGGGGCAGGATGCCACATAACTCCCCCACCTTCTTCAACATCTCCACACTGACCGCCTCTGCCATCCCCACCGGCACCCCCAAGACATCGATGAAGTCCAGCTCCCCCCGTGCACCCGGCATCCCGGCCTCGAAGCAACTGGCGTCCCCCTCAGGCGAGAAAGCCGCTGACTTCACCGGTTGAATATCCAGGCCAATCGCCACTGCCTCCTCCATATAAGTCTCATACGCGAGCGCCGCTTCAACCGGAGGGCCCAGGAAGAAAGCGTCATCCAAGTAGGCAAAGATGACCATGCTAGGGTGTCCCTCCTGAACCCGCTCCAGCACCACCTGCAACGGGGCAACCAAGTAAAGTGGCCCCAGGGGGTCCCCTTGCTGCGTGCTCTCCTTCGACTTGACAAATTGCATCACCGAGCCATCAACGCCCCCCAGCCGAAACCCCAGGTTTGCCTCCACCCCATAACAAAGGTCCGTTCATGCCCACAGCTCCGGGAAGTCCCGCTCGATAGCCTCAAACATTGCCTCACGGTAATCATTGTGTGTGTGTGTGTGTATGCTTATCCTTGCGACTCCTTTGGCACCCCGTAGCCACAGGAGACTGCACTATGTACCCACGCCGGGGATCAAATCACTGCGTGTGTGTGCGCGCCCGCGTGTGTATTCCTGCACAATTATGTACGCGAAAAAATCCGTTGTGATCAACGACGAGGTACCACAGGCAAAGTGTTAGCATATCTAGCATAGGTGGGGCTCATATCCCACAGTGAGCACCAAATTCGCTACAGGCTTTTAGTGCAATTGATACCAGTCCTCTTTGATCTTGGTGCAAAATAGTTTCATTGCCCACCATGCGTGGATCATTAAGGAAACAGCTGCGATAGGTAAACTTTATTTATCCACTTTCGACATCCCTCTTCGATCATGCATGTTGCATCACATGGACCCTTCGATCATGCATGTCGCATCACATGGACGCTCCGTTTATTTTGCGTTCGAGTGCTCACACTTTGTATTCCACCATGAGCCACCGTATATCTCGCATGGCCCTGTTTGCCCGAACCAATACATCCGTCATGCACGATAGGTCCACCTCAATCCAGGAGGAGTGCCGGACCCTCCCCCTGATCTGCGAATTTCATTCCGATTTCTCCATCCTCGGTGCAACCGGCATTCTCAAAGCGAGAGGCGAGAGGCAAGAAAGGCCGATCTGGTTGAACTTTGCAGGCTTGCACCACAACCCACGCGCTTGTAAACTAGAGGAGCGTGAAAATGGAAATGGGCACTACCTCCGGGAGCCTTGGTGATTTGATGAGATGGGCGACTCTCTCTCCACCTTGCCAGTGGAGAATGCAGCGAGCAGTGCAGCTGTGCGCGAAGCTTTCGCCTGTACCGTGCCCGCCGTGTCCGTGAGCTACTATTGTGAAGGGGTGCAAAAATCGGTAAGGAGGGCTGCTGGAGGGAAAGTGGTGACAAGGAGCGACACGTCGCAAGAGAGAAACGGCACAACTTTATGGCAAATAAATTTCAAATTGCATGGAGCACCACTCTGCGTAGCAAAGCTGTAAATGGCGTTGCGAAGCTTACCTAATGCTGGCACCAAGGTGGCCTCGCCGCCGGGCCCGACTCGGGTGGTCACTTGATTGGTCGTAACCACCTGCACCGCGCCACCGAGCCGATGGAACACATACTGATTGGTCCTCGCCACCTTCACCAGGCCACCACCCAAGATATGATGGAACATATTTTGATTAGTCGTCATCACCGACACGGCGCGGCCACCCAATGGAATTCATGAAACCATTTGGACTAGTTGCTCAAACCCACGTGCAATATTTGGATGGATTTTCATGCCCTGCCACCTGCACTCTGCCAAGACCGAGGGACTAATGGAAGACCTTCATTGGCCATCACCACTGGCACCATTTATTTCACGTAAACCTAGGGAAACGGATTAGCTTGGCCGCCACCATCGGCACCGTGCTCTTCCTCTTAAACCAACAGACATCCGAGGACTTCCTAAGACTCCCTGGTGCATCTGCTCCGGCCCAGGAGAATGAAACTCACCGCCAGCTGATGCGCGTGGGCCGCCTTCGTGAGCAGCAAGGTGAGCTCGTTCAAAATGCGTGTGCGCTGCGCCATATCCGGAAAGTCCTGCGCGGGCAGAGCTCCCCCCGCAGCCGCCGCTCTGCACCGCGGTGCTCGCTAAGCGGAGGAGCTTTCATGCAGGTGGCAGTCGGTTCTCAGCCTATCCGCGAGGGGGGACGCGCGAGCCACTGCATCCCTCACAGCCGCTCACATTCTTTTGAAGCCATTAGAAAGCTTAACAGCTTGTTTGGACATTTCTTGTGGCAGTCGGCCGCACTGCCAAAAGGTGCACGGCCAAAAGGCTTTGCTGTGATCTGAGCAAATAGTGTTGGTCTTACGTATTAGTGTTGAAGAGAAAAGGAAATCTGTTTCACCGAAGAAATTGTGTTCCGGAGCACAACAGAGGATTTGGGCTACGACAGGATGACGGCGCAGCAAACACGAGCCCAGTGCCGGCGGGACTCCCCATCCCGGCGGGCTCCATTGTGCCTCACTGAGCGCAGCGAGTGCCCGAGAAGCCCCAGGTTGTCTTACCCCCCTCAAGAGGGTGATCCCATGCCTGCAGTTCTTCTCCTCGAGGAGCTCCATCATCAACCCATACCAGGTTGCTGTCGTGCGCTCCTGCTTAATCGCAGTACCCTCGTCAGGGCTCGAAGGCCGCGGATGACACATCACGGAGGTGAGCATCGCCGGCACCGGAGATGAGCACCTCCGGCACCGGAGGTCTGCAGTGCCGCGTTGGCGCAGCACCCTGAACCCTCAGCGCGCGCCACGCCACCGCCGCATCCACATTCCATTGAGGGGGCATCCGCGGCCTTCCTCCCCATCGCATCCCTTCTGGCCTGCATGTCGCTCTCATCCATTCGCCGGCCCCTCTTAACCCATCTCCTCGTGGTAGCTGTTGATGGCCGAGATGAACCGCTGTCTCTCGGTTGTATCACAGCCGTCGCCCGCACACAGGTGAAGAACAAGCAATCAGACAATGGCCTCCGTCAAAGGTTGCCGCGTCTGTCCCTCCAAAACTTTTGAAACCCCTCTTCCCGCTCGGACAAGAGCTGTCGTAAGGGCAACATTAGAGCGTGGCGGATGTCATCTGCACAGCCACCTCCCTCTGCTGGCCCGTCGCCAGCCCGTCCGCCACTCATCTTGCAAGTTTGACTGTCGATGTCGTCTACAGGCCCGTTGCCAGCCCGTCCGCCACTCATCTTGCAAGTTTGACTGTCGATGTCGTCTACAGGCCCGTTGCCAGCCCGTCCGCCACTC